>OENM01000339.1:35588-51104 GCA_900239745.1 Rotaria magnacalcarata | reverse complement strand
GGGGGGGGGGGGGGGGGGGGTTCAAATTTCTACCTATATACACTTCAACACTCCTTTCAGTTCGTGTTTCACAAAATATATATGATGATTGTCTCTTTGTTTTAATTTTGTATTTTGTGTGAGAACTTGTTATTCTGTTATCTTCAGGAAAATAAATAAAATAATTGAAGCTAGAATTATACATGAATTCAGAGTTATAGAATTCAATCAATTTGAAAAATCAGAAATATCGCTTGGCCTGGTTTGGCCTGCAGGTCAGGCCAAGGAACCAGGCAGTCCACAGCACTCTGACCACCAGACTGAGTCAGCCTAGACCAGGCTAGGCCAGACCGGAAGAAAGTGGCCTGTTGGCATCTCTGATAAAAACTACCAAAACATTTAGTGTATAAAGAAACCAATTATTTTAGAATCAAAGCAGTTGCTGCATTGAATGGATGTATTTGTAGAACAATGAACGTTATTGAGAAAAAATTATCTGAAATAAATACTCAAAAGCTCTATGATCAGGAGTATTTAAGATTTTTGGTGATTAGAAACTTTTAAACCTTTTATAGAAACGATTATATTACAGCATAACTAAGGGCATGATATATGGTAGAATGCGAATCTCTCGTCTATTTGATGATATACGTGTCTACATATTATTCAAAAATGAGCCGACGCAAGTAGAACGAGATTAAACATAAATATTCCATAATGTGCACAGTATTTGTTTGCTACTATATGAATCTGTCGCAGGAGAAATTAAAATTCAGGACAATTTAAAATTATCCTAGGAAAAATAAAAATAGGGTGTGGATGCCGGGCTGGTATTAATCAGGGAAGGTGCGAGTGTGCAGGTGGGTGTGCGGGTGTTGGTGTAGGTCTAGGTGTGGGTGTCAGTCGGAAGGAAACAAATACACCGGCACACCAACACCCTATCATCAATAGATTGACCCGACGATGATATTGATATTTGACAAGGTGAAAGGGTGTGGGTGTACCGGTGTATTTGTTTTCTTCCGACTGACACCCACAACCAGACCCAGACCCCACACTCGGAATGATTCTCCTGGGTACATAGCTAGCATCGTTTTGAATAATGTGCATGATATATAATGGTGATAAAAGAAAACCCATTTTATAAGTGTGACGATTTTTTGATACAAGAGATGCTTGTGCTGATGGAACTACGCTTAATTTAGCTTCTTCATATCACAAATCGCATCGTTTTCATCCACAACACACTAATATATACGCAGCCAAGAGAGAGAGAGAAGGAAAAGATACCACAAGAGAAACAATAGACATAACAAAAGAAAGATGAGAATAACAGGAAAGACAATCATGAAAGATGATATGTGTTCCGGTCAACAGAATAAGAAACAAGCTAATGTTCGTTATAAACACATAAACGACAATGTATATGTTGAAGACGAAAAGTCAGAAGATAAAGAGTGATGTATGAGCACTCTCATTATAGAACGTCACAATAAGCAACTTGTTGATCAATAGAAATATAGTTCACAAAAATCAAAAAATTAATGAAAATAACTATGCTTAAAACACTTGAAGCAATATGAGTCATGTCTCGGTCGAGTCCGGATGAAAAGATTGACAATGAAGAAAATGTTGATATTCTATCAAACTCATAGTTATAGAAGCTAATCTATACCAAGCATTGAAAACAAAATGATCATTTTTTTTTATACGAGTATATCACATTACTGATCGTCAGTAAATGCTAATCAAATGAAATTTTTCTATTAAAAAATGCGTTGAATTTCTAAACCATATGTGATCGTTCGATCTTACTCCTACACAAAATTGAACCACACGTATTCTTTGCTGCACTAAATATAAAATTAATGAAATAAGATTAAGTCACTCACGCTTTTCACTTTTATTTTTTTACAATGTATTTCCTTATGCTACGTCGAATTACATAATACTGATATCGAACTAATCGATATAACATTTCTACTACTTCCGCCAAAGATAAAAAACTGACTCCAATCCAAAGACCTGTCTGGCCACCGACATCAGATAGAGCAGTGATGGATCCCATCGCTGGTATTTGTGTATAATTTTCGACTAAAATTGATTCATGCACTAATTCAATAGAAAGATAATTAGTCTGAATATGTCTCTGCCAATCAGTTGACCAATCATTTGGTAATAAAATTTCAGAGTTTTCAACGAAATGTTTTATATCATTCATTAACCAATAGGCTGGTGCTTTCCACATCGATGGTTTGACAATAAAATCCGTAATTGAACATTGCTGTGAACAATATGGACAATATTCTGTAAGTAAACTTGATAAATTGCTTAGAGTAATGGATGCTTCCGAATAACATGTATCAGATAGATTACATAATGAAGCTACAATTATTGTTTTAGTCCTGGGTAAAACAATCGAACGAGCATTCCATTGTTTTGGATCGATGCAGCCGCATTTGTCATACCTATATTTGAATGAATAGATTCTATCGTTTCTTCTTATTCATATTTAATATTCTTACGTGTAAACTTCGGCACATAAATCATAGCATAAATCTTCTGAATAACTATATTCCACATTAGGATAGTTATCAAACATTGTTTGCATAATCAATGGTATCTCATCATTACATGTTGAATACGGTGCACTCAAATAGAAAATACTTTTCTTTGAAAATGTCATTCGATGTTTAAAACCGGTAACTAATGCTCTACCAGCAAATTCAATCATAGGAAATTGTCTATTATCGTGTACCATCGCTATCATTCCAATATCTGATATCGAATAGTGAAATAGATTTCGAAATCATGAAAGATTATTCTACAAACCTTCTCTAGTATAAGGAATATATTGATGGCTGTGTGCATATAAACTAAGTTCGAGTTTGCCAGATCCACCATATTCATCACTTTTACGTACATTCGTCATATTCTTCAATTTAGCATTGAATGTGTAACAGAGGCCATATGAAGACGAAAGAAAATAAGTGAAATCGGATGTTGAACAAATCATATTATTGAAGATACACTTAATGAGCATGGCACTCAGAGGAAAAAAGAAGTTAATTATTGATTCATTTTGATTGATTTTGATTCGAAAAAATTCCTTAACATAATGACTTTGTAATAATGAAAATGAACTTGTATCATTTGTATTAGTAATATTCAATGTATTTGTATAATTTAGAAAAGGTTCAATAAATTGATCATAACGAATCTGTGCGACGTTACAAATTGTAAATGCAGGAAAATTTTGTGGCCATTCGCTTACTAAATTTACAGATGTCTGCGTTGAATATTGAAAGTATTCGCGAATAGTTTGAATGACAAAGTACAATGTAATTCCACTGAAGACGAGGAACGATAGTGACCAGAACATTCGATTTTTTTTACTTTGGCTTCGTGCAATACCTGGAATACCGTGAGCTGATGTGTTGAGAGCAAATTCTTGCATAATCGATCGCCATCCTTGTCGAATTCTATCTGATTTAACTGTGGATCTGTCAACACGAAAGACTGTAGCCACACGCATGTGTTTGCTTATAGTTTTACTTTCAAAACGAACAATGAAAAAAATAATTGATTGTTGATGTACGTGATAAAACTATAGTTGAACATATATCTATAAGGATCTCATTTATTCTTCGTCGTGTCAATGCCAAAGATCTAGAAATGGCATAAAGCTGAATATATATATGTGTAGATTGTTGTCTGGTATCCAATATACAAATACGTCAAACGATGATGTTTCCAAAGCGCTTAAATTTTCACCTTAGTGAGTATCTGAGTATTAATCTTTTTATGATAAAAGTTTATCAAGCTGTAAGTGGTATCGGAGTAACACAAGGCCTGAGTCTATTGTGCTGTTTGCAAAATTAAGATATTTCCATGGTTTTCTTACCGTACTCAGTAGCTATGTCTATTTCTAGTGTCTATTTGATATCAACTAGGCCAATGTATTTTATTTCTATCGATGATGATCTTTTCAGCGTTTCTTATAAAATTCTTTTCGAATCTTCTAAAAACACTTTCGAGCAAGAATCAATATAATTATGCATTTCCTTCAATAATTGTAAATGATGAGTTGTAAGTATTGAATTTTATGGTGTTCACAGTTACGTATTTTTATTCTAGGTTTTAATATTTCGCCTAACAATACTGGCTGTTCATGCGACGATTTTTGGCTCGATAATCTTGACTGTTTTTATTCAATGTATTTCAAAGTTTTACATTTTGTTATGTAAAATTTTAATGAAAGATTTATTCGTACACTACTTGAAGAAAACATTATACTCAAAAGATATCATTTATTAATAGACCTACTACAAAAAAAAATAAAAAATTCCGCGTGTGGCGTGAGAGAAATAGCAAAGTTTACGGCGAAAACCTGTACTATTTCTTTGAGTTAATACTATGCTACTTTCTAGTCACGATGGGATATCAATGAAAGTTTTTTTTGTTGATTTTAGAGTAAACCTATAGTAAACAAAAGATTGAAGTGTGGTTTATTCTTATTGTTTCTGTTCTGGAGAATTCAATCTTCCTGATTCCTTCTTGAATTAATCAAAAGTCAAAAAATGGAATCGATTCGATTAAAAAGTAATTTCTCTGTTGGCTATTCACGCGATTCGCTTTAGTATAATGCTTCGATTCCTCAAGTACAGCTTTTCCCTAAACTGAGCTGATATATTTTCAACTGTTTTTCACAATTACTTCTGTTTCCATGGGCCTAGTAGAAAGATCTAGTTTTACTTACAACTTAGAATCGTCGAGCAGCTTGTCAGTATTTTGAGCGTCCCTACTGAATACATCGATAAAAATCTATCACTAAACGATGATGCACATGTACTTCTGTCATCCGTGAGGTTGTGGAATGTGAAAATAAATGCAGCTTAAAATTTGTCTCTTCCTTTTAAATAATTTAATGTTAATTAGATGAAATATTTTCATTATTCTATTCTACACAGATATTTACCCTAACAAATCTCCCGAGTGATTAAACTTTCCTATGTACATATACTCACTTTACATTGAATTGCTTGAGATGGATATATAATTCAATAACTATCTGCTTTTAATTGAAGTTCTTTGCCGATGGTTTAACCTTCTTTCTTTTCAAAACTGTACTTTTTATACTCTTATTCTGTGATACCTGTTTTTTTACTTGTTCCTTTTTCCATGTTATTTAACAAATACCGTGTTGCGTCCATAGGGTATTTAGAATTAATCAAGCTTATTTGCCAATAGCATCACTTTTTCATCATTTGAAATGCTAAAATAATATACACAAAAAATAAACAGAGAATACTCAAACACGAGTTAATTAATCATTTTTGTTGAATTAGATTGTACTCTATCAGCAGATATTTCAAAAGACTGCTTTTGGTAAGTTATAGTTACTAATTCCTGCCCTATTCATTGTCGTTTACAACCAAACTTGTATTATGCTCGCTATTGATATCGTGTATCGATTTAGCTTCTTGCAATCAACTGTTAACTATGCGATGTAGAATAAAGAAATCCAATCATTATGAAAGACCATTAACCCTTGTAACTGTTCGGATTATCTTATGTTTTGTTTAGACATCCTGTTTAATTTGCAGTAGTAGAGAATGATAATCGTCAGTAAATATAATTCGAGACATCGACGTTCTGCTCTTGTTACAACAGTCAACTAAAACTAAATCTACTCCCGTATAGGCTCATTCTGTTTCTTGATTCATTCATTTCTAATAAAACTATTGACCTTTTTTGAAATAAAATATTTAACTCACGACATGTAGAATTTCATGGTGATTTGACTTCTGTATGATAATCTTTCATTTGAATATTCTCGTAGCTGTGACCTAAGAGTCCTATTCAAAGTAAAGTGTAGAAAGATCTCTATTTCTATTTTCGATGTAGCACAAATTATTTGTGTCTTCAGTAATACAAGGACGCTCTACAAATATTTTCATCGGTTCGGAATTCTATTGAAACTGAACCAGAGATTGATCGTTTCTTTTCTTAAGAATTTTATATACGTATGCAAACAGATTTACGAGGCATCTCTGAAGAAAAGAAAAACAGTTTATAACAAGGACATATTTGTGAGAACTCGTTCATAATTATAGAAGAACCTTGCGGCTATCAATTTAAAACAAACAAGCCATTGTGGACTGTTCACAGATACAACAAAGTGAATGAATATTTTTGTGTCGAGCATTTTATGTTTAGAAACGAAAAAGAATTCTAATATTCTTCAATGTCAACAATCGAACAGCATCAATTGGGAAAACGAATGTAGTAGAATGTTTCAAAACAATACAATTAATTAAATGCTGATGAATAATCAACATGATATTCTCCTAATATCCGATCGATTAAAAGACAACGCTGAGTCCACATTAGTCATAAACAACATGTTCCTTCTTCTGCTTTAAGTCAAATTAATACTTTTTATTGAATTATCTTGATATTGCACTCAAGAAATCTTCATCAAAATATTAAATCATTTCGATATAATCCAATAAAGGAAAACATGGATCGTTCAACTTATTTTATTCGATTATTACAGGTTCCAAGGAACTTTTCTTACTAGAATTGTATGCATGAGATAATTTCATAAATTCTTGTAAATAAAAATAAAGTTCTCAGAAAAGTGTTTTTTCTTAAACCTTATAATTATTATCATCATGCCATTATTGATTACATCATATATTTAATCGTTTTTTCTGTCCAATGAAATAATTCCCAACCAACGAACAAATAGAACACGAAACATGTGCCACGCGTGTTTGGTCCTAGGAAGTCAGCCTCAGTGCCGTTAGTATCAACGCGTCATCACGTTTACAGTAGCGCACTTAGGTAAACAAAATTAGGCTCACTTCGTATGACCCGCGTGTTTCTATTTTTGTGACTGCACTATCAATTTGTTTGTTAGATAACTATCGAACATATCTACATATTTTTTATTTCAAATACTGATATAAGCATCAACATCCACCCAGGACAAACAATCAGATACTAAGATCTGATAAGAATCTGAATCTGATCTTGTATGATCTTACAAGATCATACGATTTTTTGTCAGATTCTTGTAAGATTTCGCCCATATTCAAAGATCTTGTATGTATTTCATAAGATCTTATGTCAGATTTTTCGTCCTGGGCACACTCAAAAGCAATTGTATCATACAAGGTATGTACGTGACTGGGTACGAATCGATTGTGAGTGCTGATGAAAAGAATGTTTACATTTAAATCCATAATGATCATAATTTAGAAACATAAAAGGAATTAGCACGTAAGGAAAGTTAGCAGCGGATTCGAGTATTTCCTGCTGACATTCGCCTATGCATCTGTGCTGGCCTTTTAGTTAGTTGTGCTGGATACAGAATTCAATTCTCTATCGAGTGGTATAATTTTTATTAGGGCTTGTCGGGGGAAAAAGGGGTTTTTGGCTCAAATACTGGTATTTGGGGGTACTCTCCAATGAGTAATCGTTGATGATATTCGCCCCGACATCTGTGCTGAGCTTCTAGTTGGTTGTGCTGAATGTAGAATTTAATTCTCTATCGAATGGTGTAATTTTCAAGAGGAGTTCTCGGAGCAAAAACAAATTGGGGGTCACCCCATATCCCAATATTTGGACCAACCTCGCCCCCGTCCCCACCTTTTCCCTCCGACAACCCCTATAGAAAATTACACCATTCGATAGAGAATTAAATTCTGCATCCAGCACAACTAACTAGAAGNCATTCAGCACAACCAACTAGAAGCTCAGCACAGATGTCGGGGCGAATATCATCAACGATTACTCATTGGAGAGTACCCCCAAATACCAGTATTTGGGCCAAAAACCCCTTTTTCCCCCGACAAGCCCTAATAAAAATTATACCACTCGATAGAGAATTGAATTCTGTATCCAGCACAACTAACTAGAAGGCCAGCACAGATGCATAGGCGAATGTCAGCAGGAAATACTCGAATCCGCTGCTAACTTTCCTTACGTGGAATTAGCATGCATTTAATGTAATGTCTAAAAATATAGCAATCCATATCTAAATTATATCAATATTGCCTAACTCAATACAGCAGTATCTATTCTGGTGAAAGGATGTCTTTGAAAAAATTGTTTAATCCAATTTTGTAATTCAACATCTTTTAAATCAATTAACTATCTGAATCAAAAAATGTTCGGTCTTTTAATTCAATATATTATCACTTTTAACAAATGACTATCAATGCATTTATCTACTTATTTAACTAATTTGAACGTAATCTATAATTGAAAAGTACTTATCAATTAATTGAAAGAGTATATATGAGCTGGGAATGACGATAAGTGATAAGAAAAAAGTTAGTTTAAAAAATATCTTGGGTGGGGTGTGGGTGTGAAGAGAGATAAGAAGACTCACACCCTGAAGATTTTTTTCTATTACTTTAATAATTAATTGTATATAACATTGTGTTGTTAGGTAGTGTGACTTAATAAATTTGATACAAATAAATTCGCGTCTTCTTGATTGCGGACGTTTTTTCTTAATTGTTGAAAGAAAACGTTCGCAAAATAGAAACAGGGGGAGAGAGAGAAAAAATAGTCGCATAGTGGAAAATGTCCGCAAATCAGAATCGGGGGAGGAGAGCAAAAAATGTCCGTATTGTGGAATCAAACGAAAATTGATATTTTAAGGTGATTCATGCAAATAGGTGTCTGAATAATACCAACTGTTTCGAGCTAGTCGAGCGTTGTTCATCACATGTCATCCAGTCCATTTTATAAGCATGTATGGTGAAAGAAAAACATTTAAAGTGGCGAAGTTAAACCTAGACGAATCAAATAAAAATTTCCATCGTGAAAAATGATAGTTTTTCTCAAATTTCCGCACAATCTAATAAAGATGGTATAGTTTTTGAAAATTACCATTTTGGAATGAATCTTGATTATCATCTTAACACCGTTAGATGTTCAACTATTCTCCATAAATGATTTTTCTGTATTTTTTTCACCTAATAAATCTTGTCTTGATTCCATAATGCGGACATTTTTTTCTCTCCTCTCCCCCCGATTCTGCTTTGTGGACGTTTTCTCTTGATTGGGAGAATAAGATGCCCGCAATCAAGCTGTAGCCAAAATTAGGTATCGATTGCTATATTTTTAGGTATTGGTCTATATTTAGCCCAAAGGAATTTCCCTACAATGAACGGCTTTTTCGTTTCAATAGGGTCAATTACATTGAGATCTGTTGATTACAACTGTAATAACATCAAAAATAAAAATAATATATAAAATAGATGTCATTATCTCGACTTTTCATAAATAGCCAATTACCTTTTTATACATTGTCTGTACTGATTATAATCTTCAATTACCTTTGTCCGTGGTTTAATATATATATATATATACGCACGCATCATAATCACATACATATTGACCAAAACTCTTGCAGATAGGCATCAAATGGAGACAGAAGTTCAAGTACAAACTACAAAAATTGAAATGAAAAATGAAACTACGGCGGAATATCAATTGATAAAACAAAAGCAGCATGAAAAGGTAGATAAAAACATCGCATCGATTTTCGTAATACTGTTTATATAAGACACTCGAGCTATCGAACTAGTTCGTTTTTTTCTCAGCAATTAAATTTCAATTTTATCATTCTAGTTGTATATATGGACTTTAATTATGTGGTTCTTTAATTTGATCAGTTGCCTTCTATTTTTTTCGTTTGTTTCGTTAAATTCGATTGATCTTTATAACTGGCCAAGAAAATTTCATAGTACAACTCATTTGGAAAACATTCAAAGGGAATGCTTTCAGATGAAGTTGTTCGTGCATGCGTATCTCTTGGTTATAATCATTAATCATCTTCTATTTGAATTATCATCAGTGACTTTATTTGTCTCAATTCGACGATGGCAAAAATTCAGTCAGTCAAATGGTACTGTGTATTTCTTTATCGGCTGCTATATTGTTTCTGTAATATGTCCTTATGCTGTGGAATGTAATGAAACAATAACGAAAAAAGGAATCTTCCAGGTAAATCTTGTTGTAGAAAATAACTCTTCATGCTTTTGTAATGCTGTATTTTTTTAGGACGAATATGTACCTGATAAGGCACCAAAATCATTTTTTTATTTTCAAATAGTGGCGATTGTATGCGTATTTCTACAGAGTATTGTTAATGTCATTGTGAATTTCGTCAATGCTGTACAAGTTAGAAATTACAAACTAGCTCTATTAATCAATTTGGCACGTCAAAAACGAGAACAAAATAAGCAATGTGAAGAGAAAAATGCGCCAATACACTCAATCGAATTGTCTTCAAATGGCGATAATTGTCATTTACCATAAATAGTTATTTATTCTTGTAGTTTAGTGCATAATTCTATGTATATTACTTCTATATTAGAGTAGCTTGTTTAAATTAGTTTGATTGAATAAAATTCAATAGTGTTTATTTCATCTACGGAAGGTTATGATTTTCGTCCAACAAATGAAACTTCTTTGAACCAGGTTGATAGCTATCATGAAGACAAAGATGTGGCGATAAAAGTGATGCAATTAGTATATCAAAATTTCTAGACATCGTATATTCTACTGGATACGATTTTACTATGTAGACCGAGACGGATTATGGTTTCTTTGCTGAGTAGATTGAGAGAATTCAATCGATGGGCCAACGGATAGCTCGAACTTCATTGAGAATTTTGTTGTATTCCCAAAATTAGACTATACAATGTATTGAAGGGTCCTAATAAGAATAGACGGCAGTTCCTAAAATGGAGAGATACGTATCATTGATTGAATTATCTTCGGGCGTATTTATTTTTCAAGTTGATCCAAGACATTAACTCAAATTCTCGTATATTCCAATTAAGTATGTTCATATATCAATGGCGTTGACACTATGTATTATTATTTATTAGCATAAAATCAGCTAGTAATTAGCTTTGGTTGAGAATAAAAATTCTATTCCACTAATACATTTTTCTCGTTAAAATTTTTTTTTCTTCTTTCTTGAACGTCATGCGCATGTCAACACTCATTAACATATTTTCGTAGATTAATCAAATTTACTTTTTTATTTGATCTGAAGTAACTTATTCTATTGCTTTATTCGTTATTTTACTTTTGTAGATTACAGCTACATATAAAATGATTTCAATAAAATTGAAGTTCTATATCGTTACACATGCGATCGCAATGGGTCTTACTACTTTTCATTATTCAATATAAAACAAACATTCTTTTTCTCTATCAAAAATAAATTCGTTTCATTTTTATATTGCTTAATGAAAACTTTACGTCTAATATAAATCTATTAAGAGATCTAACGGGATATGAGTGAAGAGAAGATTAAGTACTTTTGAGAGAATAAAAATTTAATATTATATATTTTCTATACAGCGAAACACTATGAAGTACTATAAGAAATTAATTTAATTTTCACTTTATTAATTTTCCTATGTGTTTAAAATGTGCAACTGATGTATTCGAATGCTTTTCCATACTCCTGTTAAGTTACGAAAGATTGCATGATTTAAATTACGACTAGCAGATGTCAACAAATCAGGCCGCGTATATGTTTGAGATGTAGAATCTCTTTGCATTCGTGAAAGCGATCAAAATGTGACACCTGATAAATTTTCAGCTAGTTGCAGTATCATTTTTGCATGTTTCGCATTTGCGATATCAGTATCAAGACCTCTGATATGGTAGGATAATTTCAAATAAATGATATATAGTATTGTAATTGTTATATTTTCAGAATGAACGCTATTCATTGACAGTGATCGCAGATTTTTCACACATTTTAATAGAGTATTCTATTCAAAATCCAAGTTCACATAGAACTTATGTTCACACAAGAAATTCAATTTTAGTATCTGAAAATTTTATAGATTCAAAATTGTTGACATTGTATGCGATGGATTCGATAGATCAATTGTAATATCTCATTAGTATTTATATTGGTGTGCCGTTGAAAGACCGAAAGGAAAAATGTCGAATAGAAAAATATCGAAAGGTAAAAATAGCGAAAATTTGCACTAACGTATTGCTATTCTTGAAATCATAATAGCATCATAGCATAGATCATATATAAATAAGAGTTATAAAGAAAAATACGCATATCCAATATTTACTAGTTGTTGTTGTTGTTTTATTCAGTTTGAAAATATATTTATCTGATACAAGCAAAGGGTTTCCTTTTTGCGCCTTAATAAATGAAATAACTGGAGATGGTGAATGATNTCATCATGATAGAATTTTAATCGTTGTATACTATTTTACGCCTATTTCAGCTAGTTTTCATAAGATATTACTTATCAATAGTATCAATGGTTAACAGTGCCAAACCAATGGAATAATCAGATTAACAACAATGAGCATTAAACTATATGAACCTTCATTTAGTAGAGACGCCGCTTTTTTCTATCTTTTCTGTTTTCGACACTTTTCACTTTCGATATTTTTCTTTCGATATTTTTCCCTTTCGACATGTTTCCTTTCGGCCTTTCTACGGCCAACCTTTATATTGATGATGAATTAGGTTCCAATTCGAAGGTATGATGGAAAAATATCGAAAGGGAAAAATGTTGAAAATAAAAATATCGAAAACGAAATTGATACAAATGCAGATGGATAGAAATGCTGAAAACGAGAGTATATTGAAGTACAAGTCTCCCTCACCCTCAATTCAATCTCACATGCTCATGTTCATCTCATATTCTTGTTTTCGGCATCTTTATTTTCAATATTTTTCCCTTTTGACATTTTTCCTTTCTGCCTTTTCCCATCCATTCAATTCGAAAACTCTATAGTTTTTCTATCGAAAATTTATGAATTATATTGTTTCGTTAATAAAAGCATTACAATAATGAAAGCATTTATTTGTAATTACATCGGCTGTACCTACATATAGAGATGTGGGTGTGTGTATGAACGATATTGTATAATACATCCACATCTTAAAGTATTATAAAACGGGCTAATTTCTGATTGCACTTTCAAATATTCTTTCCCCCGTCTATTATCCTACGCTTTGCTTTTACAGTGTTTACATCACTTAAAATGCATGTGCTCGTCTTGTTTGTTGGCATTTTTTTTTCTCTTCTCGATTTTTTGGCTGCCGGGCATTATTGAAAGTATCGGAACGGAAAAGAGTCGCTCATACTGCCAATCCTGATCGACAAAAAATATTCAAATGAGTAACAACGCACTATTTTAGTTTGAAATGTGGGTGTCATGCATAAAATTCATCTATTCATGTACGCTATTTGTGCACCCTCAGCCGTCAACGAACGGCGTTTTCTTTAAAAAAAATGTTTTTTCTTCTTTTCTTCGTTCGAGTTTTTAACGTTTGCAAAGTATTGAGTCAATTCAACTGTTTTGTATACGTTGTCGAACAGTATTTATTTGATCATAAAGCATCGAAACAAGTGTATCAAACTATTTTATTGAAAGAGCAGAAGCATGGCCACTGCACCACAAGCACAGTATGATCCGAATTATAATTATGGCAATCAGCCACCCAATTACGGTGGTCCACCCAACTATGGGGGTCCACCCAATTATGGGGGTCAACCCTATTATGGTGGTCCACCCAATTATGGTGGTCCACCAAATTATAACGTTAATCAACCAAACAATTATGGTAATCAGCCAAATTATTACGGAAATCAACCAAATAATGCTCGGCCTATGCAGCAAGGGGGTGGAAAAAGCAGTTCTTGTTGTGAAAAGTGTATGATTTGCTTGGCGGCTTGCGCATGTCTGACATGCCTATGTGAGATATGTGAAAATGTAAACTGATCATTTCCCTTTTTTGTAATGCATCGCAGTATCTGAAACAATAAAAAGCTATTCACAATATATTGAGTGTTGCATGGTTCGTTGCTCGCGAGGGTGTAGGCGTGGGAAAGAAATGATGGGTGCCTAAGGACTGTCAAATATGAATCCCTCCTCAGTTCCTCGAATACTAAAATCAAAAAATGCAACATTCACAATTGTTTTGCTCTTATGTTTATTTTCACTGGGAAATTTGTATACATGAATGTTATGGTACAAAAAGTGTTTCAGAAAAAGCATTATTTTGACTTGTATGAATTGGAGAACTATGAAGGGACTGATGAACAGTTCTCGTTTTCCCGAGGAGTTATCATGGCGTTGCTGATAATTTCTCTTCAGTTTACGAATTCTCATTTCTCATTTCTTGGGCACTGCTGACTTTACTGAAGTTCTTGCATAAGAACGCAACTTTAACATCGAAGATTACACTATTTAAAAAACGCATCATTGCTTTAATTCCAAAGATGTTTGTGCAGTTCATTTAACAGAGTATCGAATAAGTCCATCATAATCTGTGTTTTGACCGTATCTAGCATAAACAGTAACATCTTTCGAACCAACTGTGAGGTCTGTTTTCAGAATTGGATCTTCATATCCTTTTACTCCAACCCATTTAGAATCCACTTGTAAGCCAACTTCAGTTGCACCAGGAACAACACAGTGAAAGGGTATAATAGCACCTTTCTTCAGTGTACCTTTAAGTGGTTCATAAATTCGGCATTTAGTCGTTGCGAACTTCTGGTATGTAATAGGAAAAATTATAGGCTTTCGAATCTTTGTTACTATAAGACTAAATTCTGCAATTGCTTCAAATGCTTTTCGAGAGTCAGAGTGGCGTCGACCATAAATCATAAGTTGATGCAAACCAGTACATTGCGGAGCAAACAAAAGCTGCCATTGTTGTTTGTCATGATCAAACTGAGCTAATGCACAGTTTTCATTTGTAATACCATTGAATTCAATACCACACGACAGTTCAACATCACTGGGTGCTGATATTCGAATTTCAGCGAATGATGCATTTTCAGGCCATACAGCTGTAGCACGATTTCGAGGTGCTTCGATTTTAAGTCCCAGTTCATAGAAAAGAGGCCACGTGGTTGGATAACTCACTGATTGTTTTTGAATGTTTCTTGCTTTGACTTTAAATTTCACAGCAGATGTATATTGACCTTTGTCTGCTTTTTTCTTAGCAAAAATTTGAGCATCGAACATTCCATCACAATTAGGAGCAAATTTACATCGCCATAGACTTTTATGGCGATCATAGAATACTTGATGTCCACCGTCGACTTTTTCTCCATCTGAATTAGTCAATGATCCAAGTAGTTCTACATCGTCCGGTGTTCGAATCAAAACTTCTGCATCCGTTCGTCCCTTATGTACTTTTATCAAATGTGTATCTTTCGGTGAAACCACTTCCATATTCAAGTCGAAAAAATTCTTCCATGTTTTAGGAAAGCTAATGGGATTTTTTGGCATTTTACTAACATCGAGAGTTAAATGAATTACGTCGTGATATTTACTCTCTGCATCCTTCTTTTTTGCATAAATTGTAATTTTATGTTTCCCTATAGTATTTGGAGCAAAGTAACAACGATGCATTTGTTGCTTAGTATCAAACTCGACACGATCACCACCTTCAATTTTTTTATTGTTTAATTTCAACTTCGCAATTAGATCAACATCAGATGGTCC
>OENM01000339.1:5198-24327 GCA_900239745.1 Rotaria magnacalcarata | reverse complement strand
TTTGGGATTTTTTTGGGATTTCAAAATCCCAAAAATCCTGAAATCCCAAAAGTGAATGATGGAATTTCGATCTGAATTTTTTTCCATATGTAGGCCTTATGATCCTAAGAATATTCTAAAAATTTCAGAGCAAACGAATGTTCCCTTCTCAAGATAATGAATGCACAAGAAATACTCATTTCACGGCACGGTTAGAAAATCCAGGATTTCTTGAAAATTCAATATTTTAAGAAGGAATCACTTGTTCGAGTTGAAACTTTTAGGATCTTCTATTGACCATGAAACCTATATATGGGAAGAATTTCAGGTCGAAACTACGTCATTCACAGAGGGGAAATGCTTTTCAATTTTGGGATTTTTTGGATTTCAAAATCCCAAAAATCCGCCTTTTCCCCCTTGAGCATTTTTATATCCTGTTGTCGTAGTGAGATTGAAAATTTTCTATTTCTTACTCATTCACACAAAACATATTTCATGTTCATCCTCTTTACTAGTCGGCTTATAGCATGTAGACAAATACAATCATCAAGTGAGAAGCTTTTGATAATCTTGTGCTAAATATTAACTCAAACTTCATTTTCAAGCGTTTTGGTCGCTTGGTAAAATTACTAAACGCATGGCCACTTTCTTTCGCCGTTATGTTTCTACATCGATTCTTCGGTAATAAATTTAATGAAAACCTAATGAGAACAAATAAATTGCAAAAACATTAATTCAAATCTAATTATAGAAAATATTTGAATAATCGTTTTTACAGATTTATTTACAACATTTTGTTCAAGCTATCCACATTGATAAAACTTCTTTGCCAATTAGTTCTTTTTATATTTTGAAATCGAACAAAAAAAAAACCTTGAGACATGCAGAGATGGTTACCTCTGTTCTATAAGAAAAAATATCTGTCATATTTATGAAAATTAGACGAATAAAACTTGATATTTTCGTCACGCATGACTTTGTTTTCTATCACAAAGCGTGTGCTTCTTGTCGACCTTGCAATATTCATCTCGATACAACCAACGCGTTAGAATAAAAACAGGTGAAACAATGATGTAGAAACATTGCTTATTTTGTTGATAGTTACTTGCTCTCGATTACATGCCTTATTTTGTTGTTGCACATGGAAGAAACTTAGTTCAGTCTTCATCACCAAATTGTCACATTATTCCTCGCAATCAAATGACTCGTCAACCTTCATCTGCACCGAGGAACGATATTCCACGGCGTTTACCTGTTTTACAAGCACCTACATTTCCTAGATTATCGAAGTATTATCACGAAGAAACACAATATCAAACAGCAGAAGAGGAAGAAGAACTATATCAATATCCAATATATTACAGCTCAACATGGAGCCCGTATCAAGGAATCAGTAATGCAACGGCAAATTATCACTAAATCAGAACGTTCGCCTACTCGATATGTTGATCTTAGGTATTTATCATATGCGTACTACAATCGTTAGAACATTGTTTTGTTCCGTTCTCTGTCAATAAAAAAAAACTTTAATCAATGCCAAGAATCTTTTTTTTTAAGCAAAGTTGTAGACGTATGGTATATTGATAATATAATAACCTTCCAAATTACTAAAGTCAATCATCACGACCTTGCGCCCTCAAGATATCATCTCAAATTTTTTTAGCCATTATTAATGATAATCGACATATCGTCTACCGGCTCGAATAACAGCCATAAACATAATTCAAACAAGCATTATATGCCACGAGACTTTTTTTTTTCAAAATTTGAAGGGCAAACTATTGAACAATCTATTTCAATGAGTTTCATATATCAAAAATGGATCTCTTTTTTTAACCATCGTATTCACGTAATCAATCGACAAATCAGTAAATATAAAGGCAGAATATTATTTGATGAAAATGATATTTTCCGGCTTGATATGCAATGCAGAAACAATGCCAAGTCAATACGAACACATAATAAAACTTCCTTCCTGCATTTTGTCTCGCGTTTAGGAAGTAAATATTGAATTGATGAACATGTTGAATAGATCAATCGTCAGACTAGAAAAATGATAAAACTTGTCTTTACATCGCATAGACACATGTGTCAATAATTGAATTTCCTTCTGTTAAATGTCAATCTCTACGAACATTTCTGGTTTCGAACAAAGAAAACAACTACTATCAGACAGACTTAGTACATTTTCTTTTCAAATGAACAAAAACAAAAATCAAGCTCATGTTCTATGATAAAATCGAGTTCTATTTTTTTATCGATCAACAAAGAAATTACGTTTAGCGATTAAAATATTGCGTCATTTGAAATGGATATATAAGTGAAGCAGCTTTTGTTTTGTTTTGTTCGCCCAGTCTCAATTAATTTACTAGAGACAAAATCGTCTTTCATTTCAAGATTACATCAATTTTATTTTATTAGATTATGTCTCATAAGCACACATTAAACAACGAGGAGATAATATTTCATCTGCCTATTGTTTGTTATTCAATCAGGACATGATTTACGTGTATTAATCGATTTGAATATTATGTTTATTCCCTTCTAGTTTTACCGAAAGAATATAAGAAGAATAGAAATATTTTAATCTAAAAACTAACAGATAAATATGTACATGATCCATTATGCATGTATATGTCAAAAAGTGGTAGACTATTTTGTTTGAAACAGATTAAGTACGATCCAAGTATCATTCTTATGGGAGATGATGAAGAGCTTACACGTTCTGAATGAAAACAAAAAATTTGACTTTAAAGGATATATGTAGATTCGTCCACTGAGCTGCTTACATTTCTTCATTGTTACATATATATATATATATATGATCTTATACAAATATCGCCGTTTAATCAATGCAGTTGCATCAGATAGAGAAGCGCCGGATTCAATCATCGAAACATAAGCAACAAAATAATAATGATGATTATACGGATTGTGATGAATGGTACATACGATAGAAAGAAAAACTGAATTGAACAAAAGGAGTAGAGGCGTATGGATCAACTATCTTTTAAGTAGCATGTATCAGAAGAGACAGAGGTTTAAAAGCAAAAAAAAAGGGATAAGTAGGTGGAGAAATAATTCAGCGATTTGTTTTTTTCCTCTCGACTGTCTATTGTTAAAAGTATTCATTCCTACGACTAGGAACTAGATGCCATAGATCAAGCCTGGTTGAATCAAAGAAAAATAACTAATGAAGAATTTTTCTTATCAAATATTTCTTCACTTAAGTAAGTTGTTATTTGATTCATTTTAAACATGACATTGACGAATACTCATAAGAATGTCATTGAAATTTCGAGCCGTATTTATCATTATTCCTATTAAAATAACCTCGAACAGAGGTTTGAACTTCTGCCATTTTCTCCTATTTCTATTATTTATTCTCTTTCGATAAAATCATATTCATAAGCCTTAATGAAAGCTAATATGTATATGCAAGGCCAGGTCGTTTTTTTGTTTGTGTCGAATACACATCGTATGATTGACTTCGATATAAAATGGATAGTTCACTATGAATATTTATCCTTCTCATATGCGTATGAAACAAATATAATATGTTGATGAGAAAACGACACAAATGAGACATCGAACTGATTATTGCCACACAAGTCTAGTGAATACGTGTATGTAGGTGTCTTACTAAGATTGGGCTCGCCAATATTTACATCACGAACTCAACTATTGTAGTAATAACAGTGAACACGAAAAGTATATGTATTATGAACATGTTGATCGATAAAAATAAAGAAGAACAAAAAGCGACGGACATGAAATGTCGGATTAAAACGGCGTCGCCGCCGCACTACAACAAAGATGAACGTGATGTAATTGGAGACGATCGAGTGCGAAAAAAAGAAAGAAAGCGTGATGTTCGTGTGTAATTGCTCGATGACGCGTCACGTACGCAATCTATGCGACAACGCATACATAGAAATCGCACGGAAGGTCAGCAGCGATCGTCTTAAGGAATAAACGAAACGAGAGAGAAAAAAAGATATGACTCAGAATATGAAATTCTGCTTGTTTCTCTAGTTAATGTCTTCATTCTCTTATTTTTCTTTAATCCTGTCTATTTTGTTATATTTAAAAAGACACAGAGAGAGAGAGAGAGAGAAGAGAAGAGAGAAAAAGTGAAGAAAATAGAGAGAAGAGAAACGGCAGATAGAGCTCTTTGACTATTAAAAATTTGTCAACTTGTGAAGTGAACGCCAGTCGAATTCGCTGTCATTCACTTTCCTTTTCGGTCTGCTTTAAATCACACATACTTTCACATAGAACATATATATATATATATATATATATATTATGAAGGAGAAATCCATCATCATTAGTAAGTTATTATATCTATATGCATGCCTATACGTCTCTCTCTCTCTATAATATTTAACAGGTATTCTGAGCATTTTATCTGCAATAACAATATATTTGCCAGATGAAGTAGCAGCATTTAAACTTTGTCCAGAACATGGATCAACAGATTTACCTACAATAAGTTATTATCCAGATGAAAGATTTTGTAATGTTTATCATAAATGCAATTGTACTACAATTGAATGTCATGGAGTTGAATCTCAAGTCTGTCCGATGGCTAAAGTTTATTCAAAAACTAAACAAACCTGTTTAGGTTTGTATATGATAGTTATAATTTCTCAGTTTTAATACAATTTTTTATCGTCATATATAGATATTGAAGAAGAAAGCTGTGGAACAACTTATGTTCAATGGGTACAAACTCATAGTAGTAATAGCGCTAATAGTAATGATGAAGTTGCTATTATGATATCAGATTCTCTTCATCCATCAACAACAAGTAATGATTTTGAATGTGACGAAGATCTACCGGGCAAATTTAGGTGCGAAACTTATAACATTGATTATAAAAGTGAATAAATTAAATTGTTTTTTCTTCTAAATTAGTGATCCAAATATTTGTAATATGTTTCATGTTTGTATTACTCGAAACGATCGAGTAGTTGATCAACCATTTATGTGTCCATTTCCTTCGGTATTTAAAACTGGCGCATCAGGAAATATGTATTGTGCTCACCTGGAACCGGATGATTGTAGAGGTAAAGTTTTTTATCGTACAACCGAAGGTTCAACAACGATGACAACCGATAGTACCGATGCTACTAATTATCTTCTACCGAGAAATACACTTATGATTGAGAAATGTTCTCAGCCAGGCTTACATGCTGATAGTCTTTATTGTAATGCCTATCATAGATGTACCGCTAATGGTAATGATGAACAATACATATGTGAAAATCAACTATTATTTAATCCTGAATCGAATATTTGTGATTATCCAATTAATGTTGTTTGTGGAGGTAGAATTTCTTTTGTTTTATATTAAAAGAAAGTTCAGTACTAGATTGATTATTTATGATTACAGGTAAAGGTTTACTTCGTCGTCCAGTCGATTTTTCAAATGGTACAGTGGCCAATTCATCTGCAATAATGGTCTACGGAACTGAACTTCATCCCGAATGTCCATCTGATGTATCCAATGTATTAATTGCAGATAAAACTTATTGTAATATTTTTTATCATTGCCAATCTGGTCATGGTTCAGTTTACATGTGTCGCGAAGGAACAGTTTATGATTCTTCAATTCAAGCAAGTGTTGGTTCATGTCGTATTGAAGAATTAGTCAATTGTGAAGATCGTCTGATCTTAACACAACATGGTAAACGTACAGCGAAAAATTTCAAAAATAAAAATTCACAAGATTCCGAGACAAGTGAAAAACAAATTTCATTAGGAAAAGGTTTACAATCAAAATATTCAAATTTCATTCTACTACCACCACCAGTACAAAATCAAAAGGTTATTCTTGATGTGGTATTCGATTGTAAAGGACGTATTGATGGTCATTGGCGTGATACACGTTATTGTGATGTATTTCATGCTTGTCTTGCTGGCGAACAAAAACGTTCCTATGGTTGTAATCAAATAGGAGAAAAGTTTTATTTCGATGATGTATCACAAAAGTAACAAAAAGAAACGAATTGTTTATTCAAAATAATAATTTTCTTCTTTTGCTTAATCATTTTAGATGTGAATTTACAAGTCGAAATGCTAATGGTTGCCCATCAAATCAATATTTCACAATGATTGAACCAATACCAAGTGTACCTGGTTCACAATTGAGTACAGGTAAGCGCGATTGCTGTCTACTTGTTAAATATGATACGAAAGCGAAAACTTATTTCAGAAGCACCAACTGAACCATGGAAAATATTTGTTCAATCTCGTGAACAATTTGGCTGTTCAGGTGAGAAAAAAGAAAACTATAGCTAAGAAAAAAATAGTCTTATTTGTTTTTTCTTCTGAATTTTATAGGCAAACAAGATGGTTTCTATGCAAGCCGTTGGTGTAATGTTTTCTACCGATGTTTTACAGGCATAGCTACATCTTTTCTATGTCCTAAAATGCCTAGTGGCTCTCGTTTATGGTGGGTACAACATGGTTCACCACAAAGTATTGCACAGGAAACAGCTGCATGTACATGGCCATGTGAAACGAGTCGACGATGTTCAAGTCCAGGTGGTATTGTTGTTGATTCAAGTTCAACCGTTACTGAAAGTCAACAAGAAGCTGAGACTGTTTTCACTCAATCACTTTGTACGAGTGCATCCGATGGATCAATCGGTGGTGGTGGTCCGGGATCTCCATCAACTGATGGTAAAAATAGACATATTTGTTCTAAGACTAACACATTACGAGAGTGTTTTTCGTTTCGAGACACAGAAGCATTGTTGTTGATCGTAGATTTGAAAAGATTAGCTCTTTATTCAAGTGACATTAATCCAGTAGAAATGTGTGTAGACTCGAAGGATTTACACAAGAAGTTGTTTTTACGTAAAAGAACAAAAAAAAAGAAATTTTCTTATATGATTGAACTACATAGTAGAAGATTTCTTCTATTCCTATGATCACTTGACCATTGATTTGACATTTTTCCTTGTAGGAACACTCACGGTTGAATCTGATGTAAGTTGTGTTACGCAAGCGGATGGCGCTTTCGTTGGTAGCCGATATTGCAATGTATTTCATCGTTGTGTTAGTGGTACTCGACGAGATTTTCGTTGTCCTCGTGCAACGAATACTCCTTATGATCTATGGTGGAATCAGCAAACTCAACAATGCGATTGGCCATGTATGTATCCTATTGGTAAAATTTAGGATTAATATTTCCAATTTAATTTTAGGTCGAATTCAATGTTCCGGTTCTGTATATGGTACGTCAACAAGTGCTCAACAAATTCGTACTGAAAATGCTCTATTATTCAGTAATGAATGTTCTGGCTATCGTACTGTTGGTAGTGCTCAAACCAATGCTCAACTCAATGCTCAAGTCAATGGTCAGGTCAACCATGTTGCACTTAATCACCATGCAATAGTTTATTCGTCGAATGCTCGTGAATCGGAGCCATTACAAGGTCCAACATCAAAAATAATTGAAAATCCAGATCCAAATTTTATTTGTATTCAAACTGGTAAATTTCCTAGTCGACGTTATTGTAATATTTATTATGAATGCGCAACAATCGGCTCATCGCCAACACAAACCTATGAGTGTGTCAATAGTTTCTTTGATCGCAGTCAAGGAACATGTATAGCAAAAGATCAAGTGCCATGTTTAGGTGGCATCTATCCATATGATTCAGTTCCCATTGATCGCAATCCTGATTCATTACAATGTTCAACCAATTCTGGTTTTCAATTACATGTATCAAGACAATTCTGCAATATCTACTATCTCTGTGATGGCACACAAATAACACCGACAACATTCCATTGTTTTGATCGACTAACACAAGAAGAAGGCATCTATGATCCATTTGCTGAACGTTGTGATTCAAGACGAAATTCCAATTGTCAAAATGCTATATTAAATTTAAGTCAAACAAGATTTCGTACATTACCAGTAGATCATTCACGTTTTCCAGACTTGCCAGTTTTTCCATGCAAATACGATCAATCCTATTTAATTGAACATGAACAATATTGTAACTTATTTCATTCGTGTAAACAAGGCAACTATCATTTATATGCTTGTATATCCAACGGAGCCGATAATCAGCCAACATCATATTTCTATCAACCCAATGGACAATGCGCATCACCATTGTCGGCATTGTGTCCAAAATCAAAAGGTGTTTTTAGTTATGAACGTTTATTAGGTCGTGGCAATAGTGGCATGTTTCAACCATTTATTATGCCTGAAGAAAAACAACAATTTAACTTTGGTTCAATACCAATCCAAGAACGTGTCGAGCCAGTACCAAAATGTCGTGAAGCAGATAATTATATTATTTCACATGAACGTTATTGTAATTTATTTTATGGTTGTCGAGAAGGTGAACTTATATTGTATGCGTGTGTTGATCGATTAACAAATAATTATGGTGGCGTATTTCAATCATCGACTGGAAATTGTATTGCATCAAATGAATGTGCAACAAATGAATTCTATCGACCCAATCAAGCAACAACATCCCGCCCGAACTCCGATGTCCTATTTCGTTCATATACAATGCTTGAAACATCGAATGAAACAAAAAAAATTGATGATACAATGGAAATCAAATCATTGTTTTCATGTGTAAATCATCCCGATGGATATTATGAATCTGAATGGTGTAATATATTTTATCGTTGCATGTCCGGTAAACGTATTGCTGAACGCTGTCCAATATCCGCTAGTCAATCATCGGTAAATTATGATCTTTGGTGGAGACATCAATCTATAATATATAATGCAACCAATCCTCAATTTATCAGTGGCTTAGATCATATGCTTCGATGTGAATGGCCATGCAAAATTCAATGCAAAAAACCAATATGGATATCAAAAAATAATACACTAGGAAATCCCGATCAAGTATTAAAACAAGATCATGAACAACGACCTGGCTGTTCATTGACTGCGACTAGAAAAATTGAACATTCAATACAAATACCACAAAAAATGATTATGTATTCGGACATACCCAATCCGTCTAATTATACATGTCCACTAAACATTCAAGGCGTTCGAGTTCGTATGCCAGATCCAAAATATTGCAATGTTTTCTATGAATGTACAAATACAAAACTTATTGGATCATATTTTTGTATTGAATCTCAATATGATGCACTCGATCGAGATTGTGTACCATTGACAATCAATAGCAATTGCCCACTTGAACGACGTTATTCATATACGCGTCCACGTTTAGCTGCACAGTCATCTGTAACAACGTATTATGAAGCTGTTGAAGTCAGGAGTGTTAATCCAAGTGGTTATGAATGTATTACCGATGGCATTCATACAGATCCAATGTTTTGCAATTTATTTCATGCATGTTCAGGTCGTACTCGACGAACATTTCAATGTCGACAAACAGGTACCGATGGTATCAATGATGGTGTATCAACGTTCGATTTAAATACAAAGAGTTGTACAAGATTTTCAACACTTTCATGTTCAACATTACTTTACAATCAAGAATTTATAATTCTACCCGTTATGTTTAAGCCTCCAAGTGTTTCACCATGTGGTAAACAAGGATTTTTTCCTGTGTCGGACGCATCAGCACAATATTGCAATATGTTTGCTTGGTGTCCGAAAGGACATGGCGAATCCAAAGTATTCGAATGTGTCCCGTCAGTCAACGGTGCAAATGTAGGCGCTTTTGATATATCAAGACGTTCGTGTACAAGTCGTAGTTCATGTCCGCATGCACGCCATTCATCACGATATAATATAAGTTTACTTGCAATGACATTGCGACCAAAAGTAGTTAGTGTTGGTAAACGTAAGCAATTTTCATTGACAAGTACAATGCTTGAAAGTGGCTATATTGCATTGGGCTCAGATTTTCAAACATCATTTGCCTGTCCATTAGGTACAACTGGCTTTTTTTCGAGTCCTAACTATTGTGATGTTTTTCATTATTGTTATGAAACGGGTGAACTCTCATCGTTTGTTTGTGCATCAATGCCTAATCGATATCAATTATGGTGGAGTCATCAAAATGAACCAGGTCGACCTGACGTAAATATAAATTAATTTTATCTAAAAAAAGAACAGATCATGTAAATAGTGAATTTTTTTAAAAACTTTTAGAATGTTTTCTGCGATTGGCCATGTAATTTACAAGGTCCGTACGCTTGTCCGGCTCATAAATCAGTTCTTATGCGTGATCGACAACCCATCGGTAATCTTTTACAACAAGAAATTATTGAAGCAACATGTTCATCAGCCCAAGTACCAACTATAACTGTACTTGGTAATAGTTTTACTCCAGAACCAGTTGGAATTATGACCCAATCATTTTACCCAGCACCTTTGCCGAATAATATTAACAGCATTCCACCACAGCCTTCAATGAGTAAAAAAAAGCTTAAAATTTGTAAACAGATAAACAATGTTTTTCTCCATTAATTTTAGTTGGTTCAAGTGCAAGTTCGTCTGTATTAGGATATCAACCATGTACACCGTCGAATGAATGGTATGTTAGTCAACCAACTATTCGATGTAGTTCATCGTTTGCTACAACTGGATTTGCACCGGATCCAAGAGATTGCTCGAAATATTATGCTTGTGATTCGTTTGTTGGAAATGATGGAATGTCAACAGGTCAAATTAAAAGAATAAAAATATTTGTTTTAGGAAAACTTATGTTTCGATTTTTATTCTCGTGTAAATAGGTATTCTGATGCAATGCTTAGCTGGTCTATGGTGGGATCAACAACGATGTACATGTGTACTTCCATCTGAAGTTGCATGTAATCCATATAATATAATTAATTCTCATGGGCAAAATAGCATTGTTGGAATTGACTTTAACAGTCTCAATGGTCTCAATGGTATCAGTGGTATCAGTGGTATCAATGGTATCAATGGTATCAATGGTATCAATGGTATCAATGGTATCAATGGTATCAATGGTATCAATGGTATCAATGGTAAAATTCAATTCGAATTATATTTTTACACATGAACTCTTTTTTAGTTGTACCTCAACAAGCAGTACCGCCAATTGTTTCGATTCCATATTTTCCTACAACACCGATTGTTAATTTCCCACAAGCACAACCAGCCGCTCCAATCGATGCAGGTATTAATATAGAAACAATCAGAAAGTATTTCATTGTTTGCGATATACAACTTGAAAAATGATTCTCTTACAGAAATTCTCGATTTAAAATCTACGATGATAGCTTCTATTTATTTTGCAGGAGCCGCAGGAGGCACATGCCGTGGTGCTCCCCTATGTGTGGAAGTTGGACTTAATATTCTCAAGCAAATGAAAGGCATTCCTGGTCGACCAGGATGGTTGTACGTATCCTACATAGACGAACAATATTTTTCTTACGAATTCATAATTTGTTTATTTTATTTTAGTTATAAATGTGACAGTCAATGTGCACTTGAAATGCGTTGTCCACCAGGTTTAACTTTTGATGATTTATATCAACGATGTGAATGGCCCAGAAATGGTTCACAACCGCCAATGCATCGTTTGGGTAGTTTGAAAAATAAACCAGAACAAATGAAAAATGAAAACACACCAATCAGTTTAATGACAACAATAAAGCAAAAATTTTCAACAGTATCAACACCGAGCAAACATTATAAAATAGCCGAGCCATAAAAGAATAATATCAAACATCAAACATAAATGCTGTCATACAGCAACTGCGAAAAACATGAACAGATTTTTTTGTTTCCTTTCATTCTATCGTTTGTCATTTGTATATGTGCTTAGCTTTTTCACGACAAGTTTTTCATTCTTCTTCTTCTTTTTATTATTCGTAGCGTTATTATTCTCTTGAAGAAATAAAAGAAAAATTATAAGTGTCTTTAAAAAAATTCTTATCCTTTTATTTTTCATTTTGACATTTATCCAGATTGATTTTTTCGATCATATAATCCTTTGGTAATTGAATATTTAATGTAATATATTTTGAACGAGAAACGAACAATTATGAAACAAGCCTATGACATTCGATAGCTCGCTAATTCTTGATGGATGAACTGTTTAATCATAATCTACTTAATTAAGTACTGCAATTATCGTGGATTACATAAAAAGAATACGGAAGATGATGAAACAATTAAAAATTGTGTAGTTTTCAATTTATGGAATTAAATCTATACTATGTAATAGTATCGAGGAATTTCCATTCCTTTTTTTAATTTTGAAACATGACTCTCTATATGCCTTTCTGTAATTGCTACTTCATATTCTCGATAGTTTTCTGCACTGTTATCAGGTCAATTTCCTTGTCCGTCTCCACCTGCTACTATTTGCCCATTAGTCTCACTATTCTTTCATTCTACAATATAATGATTGTTGTAATCAGTCACATAGATAGTTTGATGATCATCAACATATGTACACTCTATGGACAAGAAAGTTGATTTAATTCATTTCCTTGTCCATTTTCTCCAACTACTGTTATATTTCATTTTATATCCATTTATCATTGCCATCGATATAATTTCTATAAAAAACGAAGATTTCCGTATAAAACGAATAAATTAATTAGTTTTGAATTGAAAAAAATGAAAAAGTTTGGTTTGTTGAGCAAATCTTGATAATTTCTTCATTGATTATTTAACAATTGATTTTGATCTTTATTTATTTGGAAAGTATAATTTTAGCCTTGATAAATGATAAAATTCTTATGTAATAATATACTAATTTATATGATACTTTCATTATTTTATTTAGATACTTTAAATAATAGAATGAAATTCTAATTCATAAAATAAAAACAATATTTTTTTCTATTTTTATTTTTGATAATTAATAAAAATAAATAAGAATATTTGGTAGCCTACTTTAATTGTTGTTTAATATTTTCAAGTTACTCTTTCAATTTAATTAAATTAACTTCAGTAATATCATCTTCTTGTTGATTTTATTTCAATTGATTAGTTAATATATTTAATTTCTCTTCAACTTTTTTTTTGTTATTTTCATTAATATGTTCAAATAAATTTGTTTAATTTTATTAATTCAATCATTTTCTCATTGATTAATTTCTATAATTAATGGATAATTCTCTTAGTTAGTTGTTTGTTGCAAAATATCTATATGAATAAGAATTTCCTTGTTTATTTAATTGTAATCAATGTTCAATTAAATGGTTTGAATAAAAATCTTTTAAACATATCTTTCACATTTTTTCTGTTCCTCGATCTTTTTCACATATTAAACAACATGTTTTACCAGTTATTGTTATTGTAAATATTCTTTTATTGTCAGCAATTGTACATCACATATTAGCGTCATCTATAACTAGCCATCTGTCATGTAAACATCACTCAACGATATGATAACCGTACATTTATTGCTCGTTTCTTCAACGAATAAAACCTTCCGTTCATTTATTTATTTACTGATATATATATATGAATTATTGTTATATGATCGATAAAACTAACGTCTACTAGTATACATTCTTTTTTTTTCTTAGATATAGAAGTTCTAAAATTTTTTAATCAAGTATCAAGTGTTATGTCTTCATTTTCGTCTATTCAATATTTGGCAAATTGTCTCAATAAATTGTTATCGGAAAAGTGTGTAACATCAGATATTACAACAAAAAATGTTTTATGTATTTTACAAAAATATATTGAATCATTAGATGAACATTGGTCATATGAAAAACAACAATCTCATTGGGACAAATGTATAAATGAAATGAAGGATATTATTAATACTAATATATTATTGATGGACGTTGAAACGTATTCAAACATCAATAATACATTCAATGTACTTGAATCTACAATTACAACTGCTATGGAGAACGAACATGTTGAACATGAAGGCTACCAAATGATTAGCTCAGCATTATCTGAATTACGACAAACAGTTATTAAATTATTTTCACGATTAATTAATGCAAACAAGAGTATTGAAAAAGAATTTCATGAAACGAAAACAACACTTAAAAATCTTGAAGCACGTCTTGCTCACATGGAAGCAGATTCACTAGCTATAAAAAAATCAAATTTTATTGCTGATTTAATGCAACCATTATTAAATAAGATTATGGATGAAATGGAGAAAAATTCAATTGATCAGCATTTGTATTCACCACGTGAACTTGGTCGATTAAAACTTCTTATTAATCGTAAAGAAAATTGGCTTGTATTACATCCACTTGGCCGTATTATTGATAATATTGCTTCTACATATGGATTAACACCAAGTGTTCTTATCGATTATTTACGAATTAAACAAGATAGAAATTACTTGGCTCATTATACACAAAAGATTCGAACTTATGCTTTACAGTCAAAAGAATTTAAATTATCAGATTTTATTACGAAATATACAGAACTTCAATCAATTAGTGAATTAGAAATGACTGTATTAGAGCCTGTATTTCTAAATATTTGTAAACAAATAGTAGAAACACCTGAAATAACAGAATAGGTTTTATTTTGAATCAATAAAGAAGATTTTATTTACTAGCCTATTGAAGTTTATCAATATACCTTTGTATATTTTAATTAGAAAGAAATATTTTTGATTAGAAATCAAAGAGTAATATAAAGACAAATGAGTATTTATTCTTTACTCATCGATCATATCATCTCATACTAGCAATTGTTTTTGAAAATAATTTAGAAAAAATGAACTATTTAATTATCTATTAATTTATCGATAATTTCTTGAAGAAATATTAGATGATATTGCTGAAGAATTTTCTCTAGATATAAATTGATCTAATTATTTGTTGAATCAGGTCAAGATTCTAGACGAGACTTTAGATTCACTTATGAATGATGAATATTATTCTTTGTGCTAGATTTCATTGAATATCTTATTTTAGAGAAAAAGAAATGCTTTTTAGTATATATATGAGTATATTGAAGATTTCATATTTGTATATTTAATCTTTTAATTCGTGTTGGTGGAGATATAAATTCATTTGATAATGATGTATGGTTGGAAACCATTACATGCAGCTGCACATTGAGATAAACATGATTTTATTAAATATCTTATTAATAGAAATGCAGATTTATATGCAAAATATTATGGGTGAATTTTGTTTTTTGAAAATTAAATTTTGAATTATTTAGGGGCAAACACCTATCGATGTTTGTGATGGAGAAACATTGGATTTATTAAAAGAATTAAAAGAAAAACGACCTATAAAAATATTATATTAAATATTTATTTTATAATAGCATGAAACTTCAGATCTATTGAAAAAAAAAGTATAATGATTAATATTACAATTCGATTTTAAAATGGATAGTAAAAACTATTTTCATTCATTTTTGTTTAGACTTGTATCAATCCGTCCGATTGATGAAAAAAAATCTATTCTTCGATCGAAATCTTTAATGAGAATTTAGAAGCAACAAATAAACCTCCTCAGGTAGATAAAAATGATTTTCTTTTGGTGAATGAAAATAATCCATGCGCCTGTGTATGTCTAGTCCTCTATAGATGAGAATATATCAAATTATTCACCGAATATTAAGGTTTGATTTTATATTTAAATAATTAAAATATAAGATTTGATTTCTTTTATTAATCTAGGAGAAATTGAGTAATCTCCAGCGATCATTACATGATTTAAGTAATCGATATTTAAAAACCAATCAAGATGAGATAATTGAAGCAAACAAAAAAAATTCATCCTTTTTATAGAGAAGAACGGAAATGGGAATGAAGTTTTTCTTTTTATTGCTTGTGCATGATAAGAATTTTCCCAGGTCGATCAAAACGGAACTCCGTTACGGTCCGTTTACTGGAATCAGTTTTACGGACCGTATCTCTATTGTAAAATAGCCGTACGTAGTCGTATTTTCACCGTAAACGATTCGGTATTACTGTGTTCAGTAAAGACGCCTAATATGAGCCGTACATTGTGAAAATACGGCTACTTACGGCTATTTTACAATAGAGATATGGCCGTAAAACTGATTCCAGTAAACGGACCGTGTCGTTCGACCTGGGTTGTTTTTAGCCAACAACAACATCAAATTCATTAATTAGTTTATCTAATTTAAAAGAAAAAGAATTAGTATCTAGTCAATCAATACCAAGTTCATCAAATTGTTTATCTCGATCAGGATATTTATCAACAAATAAATATTCATTATCAAGTCCACAAAGAATATCTACAAATCCATTACAACCCATGCCTTGATGTGAATACAAATTGTTTTTCCTTTTGACATTTATCCAGGATGATTTTTTCGATCATACAGTCCATTGGTAATTGAATATGGAATGTAATATATTTTAAACGAGAAACGGACAATTATGAAACAAGCGTATGGCATTCAATAGCTCGCTAATTCTTGATGGATGAACTGTTTAATCATAATCTACTTAATTAAGTACTGCAATTATCGTGGATTACATAAAAAGAATACGGAAGATGATGAAACAATTAAAAACTGTGTAGTTTTCAATTTATGGAATCAAATCTATACTATGTAATAGTATCGACGAATTTCCATTCTTTTTTTAATTTTGAAACATGACTCTCTATATGCCTTTCTGTAATTGCTACTTCATATTCTCGATAGCTTGTTACCACTCTGAATAGAAATCAGCTTCGTTCCAATAGGCCGACAGCGTTCCATAAGAAATCGATATTCTCCACCGTATTAAATTATAGACATGTCACGTATCTATGTTATGATGATTTTAATTTTCAATCAGCGAAAATAAATTGTCTCTGACAACTAACGTCCTCACACACATGCATGTTTCTTGTCATAAAATAAATGGTTCATATGTTAACAAATGATAATAAAATTCGATTTGAAATGAAAAATCACCTAATAATTGCTGCTGGACAAATTTCAATTTTCATGGAGCTCACTCGTCGTAAAAGTCAAACTAATAAACTGAATGAAAATGATCCAACACCGTTAATTAATACATCAATGCCAAATGAAAAAAGAAAAAATTCAAAAGATGTGACACCGACGGAAAAAAATAACATTTTATCGTATTTTCAAAAAATATTTCTTGATCAAATTTCATCGAATACTTATTTTCATACACGAATACTATTCGTACGTCTGCTTGGTCTTGTCTATACGTTCAGTTTTCTTGCTGCTTATCATCAAGCACCAGTTCTCATCGGCTATCAAGGCCTATATCAATCACATATTCACATGAAACAAATGAAAGAACGTTATGGCATATGGCAATCACCATCAATGTTTTATTTTTTACCCTGGATGGATACATCTGACATATCATTACGTACAATATGTGCTGCAGGAACTCTACTTGGTATATTTTTATTATTTACTGGACGATGCAATTCAATAATTCTATTTATACTTTGGTGTTTTCAAACAAGTATACTTAATATAGGACAATTGTTTTATGGGTATGTAAAAAAAGCAATTTCTAGTGAATATAAATGAAAAAATATGTTGAATTATTAGTTTTGGTTGGGAAACGCAAATACTTGAAACAACATTTTTAGGAATGTTTCTGGTTCCATTATATAGCTTATCAAAAATCGATCGTCATAGCCCACCAAGTATTTTATTTATATTTTTAATGCGCTTTTTAATTGCTCGAATTATGTTGGGTGCTGGATTGATAAAAATTCGTGGTGATCAATGTTGGAGAGATCGTAAGTAGACAAGTTTCTTTTCCATTCGCCAAAGATTTTAAAAAAATTATATTAATCTACATAGTGCTAAATATTTTTTTTTCTAATATCAAGTATCGGTTTACAGCTCCTCACCGGTTCCGACTAACTGACTGTTTAAAATTTCACACATATTAGTTTCCAGACTCTGTCGATATTCAATTGCTTTCTTAAAATAATTTGAAATCATAAGACTGTCGATCTATTTAAGTTTTAATATTTAGTTACTTGTATGCAATATCATTATGAAACTCAACCGATACCAAATGCAATATCATATTATCTTCATCAAACACCAGCTTCATTTCATAAATTTGAAGTACTTGTAAATCATTTTATTGAACTAATCGCTCCATTTTTATGTTTTGGTCCGTGGCGTTCCATTCGACATATTGGCGGAACATTACAAATACTTTTTCAAATATTATTAATCATCAGTGGAAATCTAAGTGTTTTAAATTGGGTTACTATTGCTCCAGCATTGTGGTGTTTTGATGATACATATCCATTGTATAAATATATATTTAAACGTCAAACATATACAGAAATAATTTATTGTGGCATTCGACGACGAATCAAAGTTCTAAATTCAATTATAAAATTATTCGTATTTAGTCTAATTATTTATTTAAGTATTGATCCTGTATTAAATTTATTCTCTCGTTACCAACGAATGAATTCTAGTTTTGATCGATTTAATCTTGTTAATACTTATGGTGCATTCGGTAGTGTTGGAAAAATTCGCGATGAAGTTATTATCACTGGTTGTAATAAATCAACCGTTGAACAATGTAGCCATGATAATGCTTGGCTTGAATATGAATTTAGTTGTAAACCAGGAAAAATTGATAAAACACCTTGCTTCAGTGCACCTTATCATCGAAGATTAACATGGCAATTGTGGTATGTAGGATTTAGTTTTTTTGTCTAGATGGTTCATGTTTTTGTTTTTAAATTTTGTTTAAAGGTTTGCAGCCATGCAAAATTTACAATATAACCCCTGGCTTATTCATTTAATGGTACATTTACTTGCATCTGATCAATATTCGCCTGTAAAAGTAGTTTTATCTGTAGGAGGAAATCCATTTCCTGATGCACCACCTCGTTTCATTAAAGCTGATTTATATCGTTATAAATTTACAAGTTTAGGTAGTGGAGATAAAAATTGGTGGACCCGAACTTATCAACAATCATATGCACCAATTTTTGAATTAAAAAGTCCACAATTAAAATCCGTTTTACGACAAATGGGATGGAAAATGCCTAAAGTACCTATGCGATCGTGAATTAAATTGGAAATCTCATTTTGTTTTTGAATTGTATAAATGTTAGATAAAATTGAAGATTTCAATAGATAACAAATTCATTATATGATTTGTTTGAATTAAAGTGATCATATAATCAATTTATAAGTGAAAACAAATAGAACTTCTTAAGTAGCATAGAAACCAAATAAGGCGTGATAGTTTAATCAGAAATCGAAGGATTTGAAAAA
>OENM01000338.1:62855-98512 GCA_900239745.1 Rotaria magnacalcarata | reverse complement strand
TTATTTTATTAATTATTTATCTTTTAACAGTTTAAACTAAATTTCTAGCATTTTATAGACTTTTTAAATTTTCCTCCCATTTTTAAAAATAACCCCCCCTAACTTTTATGGCTTCGCGCCGTCCCTGCTACTGATACTGCAGATGGTGGTAATTAAAGATTTCTGGTACTTGAATGTATTTCGATTTATGTATTAGTATTTTTTTTGTTAAGAAAACGTACGTTGTGATTAGACAATTTTCTCTAAATATGCTGTTTATTACAAATTTTTGTTTGTTCACTTCCATTCTTATAGGCCTATCTATATATTCAAACGTGTTTTTGTTATCTATTATTTTCTTTCATTATTTATTGGATGTTGTTGATAAAGAAATAAATTAATATATCTGAGAATGATATCTGATATCTATCAAATTATTTCTTTGTGATCATCGAAAACAATAAAATCTAAAATTCAATCATCCACTGTAGCAGAATTTGCTGTATTCAAACGTCGAAATTCTGGTGGAAATTCGATCATCAAATAAATAGCAAAAATTATTGTCGTTGAAATTCCTTGTGAATTTCGACAATATTGGAAATTAGACAACGCCGTCGAAATTCCAATATAATTTCGAAAATTTTTGAATTTCTACTGGAAAATCGACAATGTCAAAATTCAGATTTCGAAATTCTTGTTGCCGGATTTCCAATAAACCGAGAAAGAGGATAAAGCATCTTTTACAGCAATAAAAAAGGACATGAGTCATACTTGACGATGCACCATTTTGCGTAGAACACGTGCATTTATTGTATAAATAGCATTCTCTCTTAATGGCAAGAGCATAAGCCTTAAACTTAAATATATGGTAAGAATGACAAAAAAGAAAGAATCAAAGCAAAGGTGTCGACGGTAGGAAGTAGCATGTAAATATCTCTGCATCCTTTTGCTATAGACTATAAATACGTTGAATATTCTTGTTTTTTGAGCCCAAGAGAAGTCTACAAAATTTTTCATTCTAAAAATAAAAATCATTTACGACAATACATCTCAAAATCTTTAGTTAGAATATTTTATGATTTTTCTGTTAAAAATACTAACATTTTTTCTTTATAGTCTGTGATTCTTGTAAGACGAAATAGAACTGTGCAATAATATAATTTTTTCTTAAATTCATATCTCATATTAAACAGAGAATTATAAAGGGAAAATATATTGTGTAAACTTCTATTCATAAATTTATTGTTTGCCCTTTATTATTGGTAAATAGTATGATTAAAAATTTTCGTATATATTTGTAGTACTATATATGATAATTCATTTCTTTCACTCGAAGAAATCGACACCATGAGAAGGTCAACTGATAGGTACCATGTGTAAGACGCCCTTTTTTTGTTCGTTTTTTCGAAATAATCTATAGAATAAAGAAAAAACACTGGCATATTGAATATCCATCTTTGTTCTTTAAATAACTATACATACTGATTTTATTTTAAGCATTTTATTACACAGTTTGTAATAATAAATAATTGTCCTTTTTAAAGTAGTATATACCCCGATTTTCTTCATATATTTAATTTTTCATTTCAGCTATTATTTGATCACTCATATATGCGTATCCTATGGATTTATCTTCACCAACGATTAGTGCTGAATCCAATAGTAATGATAAAACACATCATCAGCAAAGTACTGACGACAACCAAATAATTCTTGACGAACAACTTGATTGGTTAACTGTTGATCATGATGATTTAAGGCAAGATATTTTAGCACAAAAATCAACACCAAAATATCATCCATCAATGTCTGTCATCGATACATGGGAGCAAAAAACTATAGAACGTGTTCGGCATACAGCATGTCTTGTTCGTCGAGCACTTATTAATGCTTTGGACAAACACGTAATTGAAACAGAAAAAAAATTGAATAAGTTAACACCACAGTTACGTGACGCACGTCAAAACTCAGAACTATTTAACAAAAATGACATACAGAAATGGTCTATTATCTTACAAGAATTGAAGCAGATACCTATGTTTCTTGCTACTATCAATGAAAAAAATAGTTTTCCTGAATTAACTATTGATCTTAGAAAAGAGACGAAAAATCCTCATTCCGAATCAAAGTATGAAGAAAAAACGTCACATACTTTAACTTCTATTATTCGTAGTCCTACTTCTGTCCTCCCGATGCGTAATAGCGCTGGATGTCAAACAAGGCCTGCAACTATTAAAACTAATACACATAAAAACAGTAAAACAGTAAAATTTGATGATACTTCTTCATTAACTTTCGAGACTATAATGTCAGGAACGTGTGTCATCATTAGAGAATAGCAAAAAAATGAATTTCTACTCAGTATATTGGAGAATTTCATGTAGACTTTTTACTTGAATCAAACGCTGATTGTTCTCTAAGCTAGTTTTGTAGTGCTATCTATCTATCGTATTTTGATAAATGCGCATTTGTAAGACAAACTCATTTGTGCAACATTTACTGCATAAGCTGTTAATTTAATTTTTATACACTATACATAAAACTGTATTTTCAAATAAATACTTAATCATTATTTTCGTATATCATGCATTGTTACATATGTTCATATACTCGCTGAGAGTGAAAATAATTAAAGAAGAACATAGAGAAAGTAAGATAAACTTTAATGATATCTTTAACATCGAAGTTTTCCATGGAATTTTACTTAGTATTATCTATATCATTCCTATATTGATGTAAAGCTCTATCTTAACTGCAAAACATTTTGTCGTCATATATCAAAAAATAAAACTGAGATATTCATAGATTTAAAAGTCAAGAAACTTATCCTCGTAGAATTCAAACAGATATAGTTTATGTCAAAGTTTTATGACTTCTTGCACATATCTTCATCGTAGTTTTTTAATATTTTTGTCCATATCGTTTACCTTCTTCTTAAGATTTCATACATCGATGACATCATCAAGTGTTTCGACAATATTTGCAATAATATTTCCTTGGAAATTTATTATAGAACAGCCAGCTCCACTAATGCGTATTCAAATCGAGCACTATAGTGTCTTTACATAAATGTTTTTCTTTTTCACGCAGGAAGGAAATACATTTATTTTGTCTCCTGATGTAGTAGTAAGAGTATTTTATAAAAATGTTGACTATTTACTAGCTAAAAACTACAGACAGTATTAAAAAAAAAATCCTATTGTTTTACTAATATGAAGTTTGTTGAGTGGATAGATGTTGTAAAAACTACATTGAATTGAAGTTACAAGACTAAACGTTTCGTTAGGAATCGTTGGTTAAATCTTGACACTTTAAGTATAGATCGATGACTTTATTGTTACTCACGGTCATACAAATTTGAACCAAGTACTAACGAGTAGATTTGGCAAGCAACAACATACTAAGCTCATTATTTTCTCAATTATTCGGCAGCACGTATAAACAAAAACACTGAACAATATTGGTAAGAAAACTTATTTTTTGGAGCAGATTTCGAAGCATTCATAGCAATTCTTACAGCTGAAATAAGTTCGTTTCTGTTTTGAACAATACTAAATATCTGCCTTTTACTTGACTGTCAAAATCAACAATAAGATATTGAAATCCATTTCGAATATCACAAATTTACAATAAACCTATTTTTTGGTAATATCGATCGTTTGAATAAAAATAAGAAGATTAGAGATTAACGAAAATAGAAATAAAGTGCCGTGAAAATAACGAGATAAATAACAAATAGAAAGTAAATAAAAAAGTACAATCAAAATAAATTCAGTTCAAAATAGTCATGTTCAAGACATTGTTTTTTTCTGACCTTTTGCATTAGTATGATAAAACGAAATTTAAAGATGTAAATTCTACAGTTTTGTCTGAAACGTGTTGCACCAACCAGCTTTCATCATGACTTGTAAACGAAGATAAATATTTTCATTTTAATTAATCTAACTGTTTTATAGTTTTATATGACTGACTATAGCAATAAGAATAATGAATGATTCGGACATATTTTAGTTAGTTCCCTTTTGTTTTAATAAACCTTCCAAGAGATAGCAATGAATCGTATACAGATAAATATCATAACTTTCTATTTATCAATAGCAGTTCTCTCACAAAAATGAATTCAAATGTTAAAAGGCTGATAATATATTGAGCAAAGATAAACGTACAAACTTTTTTTCCAGATACCATACGCTTCGATATGACTTCGTCTATGTTTTTCATTGCATCAAAAGCCAATGATCTGAGTATTATTTTTCAAATAATTACTAATAGCCCTTTGCTTATTTCAATAGACCTGTGCATAAAAAAATACGTACTATTCAAAGATGTGTTTTATCTTGTGATACGATTCTCATAGGTCGAATTCAATGTTTATTATTTGATAAAGGACAAGATTCAAATAATAATTGAATCAAACATTTTAAAGTTTTCACTTAAGACTCTTAGTATAATATTTCCATAGATGCTTGCTATTTTTGGAATAATGCTCGTTTAAACTAGCGCCACATGTTTTTCTTTTTCTTTTTCTTTTTCTCTTTTACATTAGAGATGCAAAAGGAAAAGAAACATTAACAGAAGCAAAATGTTATTGCATTATGCTTCGTGTAAGATTATGAAATTCTTTTTCTTCACCAGATAAGGTTGGCAACGAGTGAAGAAATGCGTGACTCAATATTAACGAAAACACATAAATACAGTGCATATTGTTCTTGCTGCAAGTAGTTCGACACTGATTTCATGAACTTTTTTTTCCACAACAGTCGTCTATAGTAATCACGGCAAAGAAAAAGGAATATAAGGCAAACATAAATACAAAAAACAAATAAGGTGAGTGCTGCTGTGATTTTTTACTGAAAAGAAACAGATTTTTCTATGGAATTGTAACGATTTTTAGTTGATGAAAATCGCATTGATACGATCCTCATGAAAATTTAAGACGGGAAAGAAAGCTGAAAGTCTTGAAAATTTAGATAAAAAAAATAACTTCCAACTTCATATATAAAAATATTTGTCATGTGCTTGTTTCTTTGTCTATTGTCAATGATTCATTTAGTGACACAAAATTTTTATTGATGACGAAGCTGTCCTTAGTCATGAGTTGAGAAGACGAAGGTTTTTTCACTCATATTTTTACGATGGTAAAAATGCGAGTCACTTTCAGTCTTACAGTAATTGCATGCGAACTATATGAGATGAAGTCCAAAACATTATCAAAATGGCGATGCAAATAAATACGATGAGACAGAAAAAATTTATGATCCCCTGTCAGCCGGAGAAAAACCACTTTTATAGTCTTATGTGACTCAACACCTGATGCAAACAAGATTACGTTCGTGTGACGCAATGTAAACTAGAATTGATAAATTCCAAGTGTTCTTTTTTCTTTGGTTTTTTCTTTTTAATCTATCAATGAGACCGTAGTTTTGATATACTGTGTTGAGTTCGATCACTGCTTTTAAAAGTTAAAATCATTTGCATAAGTAGTGAGAATCTATTCACTATTGTGTCAAACATCGAGTAGAGCGAGGAAGTAGTCAATGTTCTGATAATGGGTAATATAGAGAGAGAAAAAAATTTAAGTGGTGTTTCCTTTCAATCGATAAATTTTGCATCTTTAATCTACACGATATACGATCCTTATCACCACTAGAAAGAATTTAGAACGACCGATTTCATTTTATCACATGTAGGTAATTGTCTTTCAAATATTATTTCAGATTTAGTATGGCTCGATTTGAAAAAGATTTCCGTCAATTATCTCGTCAAATAGATTCATTATCCAGTGGTCAAGCTCGTGTGAGCTACGAAAATATTTTCAATAATTCTCCATCATTATTGCGCGCTTCTATTTCATCTGATTCTTCGTCAGATTCCGATGACTCTACTCCATCGCAAGCATTCCATATTGAAATAACACCTCGTGATGGTCCATATGCTAATGGTTCATTTATCTTTCGTATTGAAGTTTGTCCCGACGGCGACTATCCTGACTCTCAGCCAACTGTGTCCTGTTTAACACGTATATATCATCCAAACATTGATACAACATATGGAAACTGTTGTAATAATGTATGTGTATCCACTTTAAATGATTGGGACGGTGGAGCTAATTCAACATTTGAAGATCTTTTACAAGGTCTGATGTTTCTTTTTTATTCGCCAAATCCCGATGATCCATTGACATCGAATGTTGCAACAGATGAAAAAGAATTTCTAGCCAATGTTCGCATCGCGATTGAAGGTGGTACAATTGAGGATTATGACAGTGCGCCATTTGAAATAAACTATGGATATAAAAATTATTTAAAACAACAAGAAACACAATATATAGAAAAAGGAGAAGAAATCGACGAAGGTTTAATTAGCATTCTAACACGAGAACCAAATTTTAAACAATTGTTTACGGCTGATACATTAGAATTTCTTATGAACAATCAATCAGCATCAGCATTTTCTCATTCGACAAGACATAATAAAGAAGCTCCGACTAGTTCATGAAGAAATACGACGAATTCCGGTTTCTTTTTTAAATTTTCTTTTATTGTAAATATAGTTCGGTTTAAAAAACGAACAGGAATGGTAACAGGCCATTTTTTTTTTATTTTGTCCAAATAAATAATAGATTGTCTTGTTTTTAAAAAAAACGACGCTGTTCATCCCAAAAGATCAGCTCGTGTAACGATTTATTAGATATTTAGTTAGGACTATGTTAAACAAAAACATATTAATTAGTATCATGACCAAGTGTATGTTGTGACATTTTCATTCGATCAATAGAATCGATAGTCGATCAATCCAAATCTAGTTAATAATTGATACGATCTGTTTTTCTCATCAGAATTCATTTTAATTTGCACAGCAGTCGATGGTAAAAATTTAGGCAACTCAATATGAAAAAAAATGATAGTAGTACTTTTCTTGTGTGATACTCGAGTTGCTTAACTCGATCTTCAATATTCTTAAATAGGATGTGTCGTATGTTTCATTCTTAATTAAAACAAAGCATTTCATGATTTAGAGCCAAGAATTACCATGGTTTGTAGATGATAATTTTCATGTAGTACTATCAAGGTTGACTGAAAATGTTTCCTTCGTACATCGCAAGAAAGTTCATCGAAAAATACCCGAAGATTTTTATTATCGAAAGATATTCGTCATCAGCGGCGTAGCCAAGGAAGGGACAAATGGGCAATTGCCCATTTCATTAGGAGATTTACCCATTGTAATTTTTATTAGTAAGTTTTTGCCCATTGCAATTTTACTTTTTCAGAGTTGTTTATTCATTTTTGAATTAGATAGTAATTCTATTAATTAGTTTTCTTCCGTCTGAATCACACCTGCATTCCTTGCTTGTTCTTTCTGTGAAAATTTTAGAAAATAAGGAGAAACAATCGTTTCTGGTATTTTAACCAGGGTTACCAGATGAAAACCTGAAAAATCAGAAATCCTTGTTTTCAAAATTTTAAAAACATCAGAATTTTTTCTCCAAAATCGGAAACTAATCAGAAAGAGTAACTTTTTGCAAACCAAGGACTGCTACGTTGACATAATTACTTGCGCAAAATGCTTCATTTGTCTTTTTTTTTATCAACTCATACTTTATTTCCAAAAGTAATTCATAGTACAGAAAGGCAATACAAACATTATATAGCTTAGAGTAAAAGATCGTGTACTGTAAGCTAAGAAAATTGACCATAGTAGGATCAAATGAATGCTCTCACTGTCAAACTAACTAATTAAAAATATGAGCTGCTAGTAGCTTACACAGATCGAGATATTCGAGTTTCAAGAAACTTACAGTTTATTGTGTGCCCACACTACGAAATTGCATCAACGCATAGTTTTCTTTTTTTGACCATGATTGGATGGAGTACGACCATTTACATAAGAAAAAACAATATAACGCATATTAAAAGGCAAATTTTACGAAGTCGAAGACAACATGTTTTTAAATATAAGGGTAATAAACAAAATATTCTAGTTGCTGCCAAATTGCTGCTGAATATGCGTGATATTGTTTCTCTTTATGCAAATAGTTGTGTTTCATTCAACCATGACGAAAAAAGAAAACTAAGGGTTGATGAAACTTCGTAGTATGGGCACATGATAAACTGTAAATATTTTAAAATTTAAACATTTTGGTCTGTATAGACTATTGGCAGCTCATGTTTTAAACTAGTTGGTCTGCGAGTGAGAGCATTCATTTGATTCAACTATGAACAATCTCCTTAATTTCTAGTTACATGGNAAAAAAATATGCGTAAACAAATCATATATAAACTGTGCAGATAAAAACATCTTACGAAAAATAATAAAGGTTATAGAACGTAAATTCTATATTATGTTTCAAGTTTTCCTTTGTTTGAAATTCCTTTCATAAATGTTTTTGAGCCAACATATGTTTACGAAATCGTTCAAAAAAAATTAGCATTCATTCTTAAGTTCAGCAACGCAACAGTTTACTAATATATTAAAGCATTCGTCAGTGGTTGCAAAACTCAAAAACTACAAAAGATTAAAAAGGAAAGAAGATAGCGCAATATGAATCTATAATATTAATGAGTTATAGTCGTAATAAATTTGCGTAGTAAAACCACCATGTAAAACGTTTCGAATCGACAACAAATCAGGAAAACTCGCAAAAGTGTTCAAATTTCAGAAACGTTGCTGACTTTTCAGAAAATCTGGTATTCCTGATTTTAACTGTACGTTTGGGTGAACACGAGTTCGATTTTATTGAGAAAACACTGACCATGTAAAGATAGACGGATAGATCAAAGAAAACACACACGAACATATATATGTGTATAGATACTTACATATATAGAGTGACGCATAGACGAGAAAAGAAAAATCGAAAGATGTATATGCGAAAACATGAAGGAAAAAATCAAGATGTAAATTAATGACATAGTTCGTAGGGATAATGTCCATGTGTGCTGCACAGATACATATTGGAAAAATCCTCAACATTAACTTATGCATGTTTTCTTTTTACGTCATTAATATTTTGTTGGGCCAAAAACTTTTGGCCCATCAATAAAAACCTTGCTCATTTCGCTCATCGTTTCTGTCGACATAAGAGAAGTGTGCCCATTGGTCTTAAAATCCTGGTTACGCCGCTGTTCGTCGTATATTAATTAATCTGGAATGGACACATAAAAATTACGCAATGATCGATGAAGTCATAATTGCATCAGATAGATGACTCGAATAACGTCAGAAGAATATACGAACGAAATCTTTTTTAATATTGGTTAATTTATACGAATGTTTTAGAAAAAAATACTGAGAAAAACTATTAACAATATATTGATTAATATTCAAATCTGACTAGACTGATGCCTTTTTCATGTAAGAAGCGGTATGAACTGCAGTGAAAATTTCGATAAAAAAATCGTAGAATTTTCTCGATTATTCTAGAGGAAAGATTTTACATTATTCCTTCTCTTGTACGAGTTTTGTCAGCACCTTGAATCCAATGCATTTATCTAAATAGTATCTACAGATTCAATCATTTTACTAATAAGTCACTATTTAAAATAATTACTGGTTCTACTCATTCGTTATTTCAAAAGAGACGATAGATAAAGAAAATGAAAAGAAAATACAAAACGAATCGAATCCCGATAAATATAGAAGAACGTAAACTTCCTATGATATGATCACGCCTCGCATATTATCCTATGAATTTGATTGAATTACTTTTTCTAGTTCATTATATTTATCCGATTAAAATGATCGTTTGGATTATATTTCAAAATATTCAAGAAAATAATCCTGAATCATTATTAACATACGTTGGAAAGGTGACATCGTATTCACAACTCAAGTTGTGATTAACGTAGTAACTGACAGATCCCAGCATTTAATCTTCTCTCAATCAAATGTCCATATTAATCAGTCATAAAAATGCACCAACACGTTTCATACTTGATCATCCATCACCACTCAATAATAACATTGGCAACGATGTATCAGTAATTTATTGTCCAATATCATCAGATTTCTATTTTTGCACAACTTAACTCAGTGAGCTAGCGTTGTCATCTCAGTTTGACAAAGTATTTTATGAACTTTTCATTAAACTCAACGGCAGACCACGTTCAATATTGAATTGAAAACACGTCTAAAGAATATTTTTAGTTCTATTCATCATCGTCGAAATATTATTTATTTACAAGTTCAACAATAAAGTTAATCAATATGACGAATGGATTAATCGTTCTTGGTAAATTTTATGTATTTGTCCTATTTTCAATAATTTTTTAACTATTTGTTAATAGTAGACCTACGACAGCTCTCAGTTCTTGGAACCGATTCTTTTCAAAGAACTGTACCCAATACATAGTTCCTTTTCTGGAACTGTCTCCACATAACAGTTCTTTTTCGAGAACCATATCCTCCCAACAGTTCCTTTTCAGGAACCATATCCTCCGAACAGTTCTTTTTCGGGAACTGTTTCCACAAAACAGTTCTTTTTCGAGAACTGTTGCAGCCCTGCCCATATAGATGATCACGGTGCTGTTTTACACAGATCAGTTCCGATCAAAGAACTGTTCAGACAGTTCAGTTCCGATCAAAGAACTTGTGAGACAGTTCAGACGATCGGAACTAATATGGAACTGTCGTAGGTCTAGTTAATAGGGCATCGATTCAATTGAATATTTTAACTAAACATATTCCATATGAATCATCATGGACATGGTTATCAACATTTTGTGGTGATCATTCGTGTCTTGGTAAAGAATTTGCACGACACGTAGATATACAGATGTATTTTTAGGTTTCAATATCGCCGTATTCAACAAAAGGATATTATCGATGAGCGTCTAACAATTGTGTGTATTGCATTATGGAAGAAAATGAAATATGCAATTAAAAGAGATAAAAATCTAGATCAATAACTACGTGTTATTTTTTTCAATTTTTGTGATATGAAACATGATTATGACTAATAAAAATATTTTTTTGTTTTCACTCTTGTTATGTTTTGTTTATTGTTATTTGGATTTCATCGTTATAAGGACTACAGTATCATTCGAATATCAATGTCTTTCAAGCAACCAGTAACACAAGAGGCCCTTCAACAAAGACGCCCAGATTTCTTGACGAATAATACGATGAATACTTTCTTCATATAAAATTTCAAAGTTTAGCCTAATTCAAAGTAAATTTTAAAATAAGAAGTGTTATTGGAGCAGTAGAATATTAGTGTTGACGTACAGATAGGTTCTGGCCAAAGTAGTAAGATCATCTGTCGTTCGATTTTCAACGAACATCGATATTGATCTTAAAATTTTTGTTTTCACTATTTTCTATGCATTATTATTAGTGAATTGCGTGTGTATTCATTTTCGATTTTTCATGTATTTATTTTATGAAGTATTATTTAATAAAATTTTTGTGTTTTTGAAAATCTATTATAAACAAGCGTCCTCCATGAATGATTCCTAAGAGAATAATATCAGTTCAGAATGCATAGAAATTAAGCTTAGTTTAATTAATCTGCTTTCAGACTAGTATCGATATTTATAGAAAATCTTTTTGTTTTATGTAGATTATATAAACAAAACGATAGGTTATGTGAGTATCAATGATTGTAAACAATGGAAAGTGTCAATAAGAAGAATCAGACTATGTGAAAATCATTCATAGTTCTTTTTTCATCTTAGTTAGCTACCAATTTCCTTTACTACAAAACTGAATAACAGAGGAATCACTAAGAATGAATCTATACTCAGCAAGTTAAACTTAGCGCTAGCAATCTTGCCCACAAAAGTGGTTTCGTTTTCGTAAAAAGAAAATAAGTGTATATTACAAAAAAAGCGAGGAAATCATGAACAATGGACAGAAGAGTTTATTTATAAGCAGCAAAGCTCGACAGAATAAAAAAATAATGTAAATCCGATTAATAAATGACTTTTAAAATTCATTGGCATCATTCGTACACTATTTGGATGGCTTCGTACCAGTCCTAAAACAGTTTATAGGAATATCAGTAGCCTAAGATACACAAATAACGTTCATCGACATCGAAAATCGATTCACTGGACCCTAGACTGACAGTGCTGAGAAGAAGAAATGCATGGACAGAACAGAAAATCGGTTGTTTGTGCCAGCAGCCGGCGGTGATATCTTTAAACAGACCGGTAAAGGAACTGGGAATAAGTGAAACTAAGGTAAGAATTACACGAAAATTAAAGGTTTCAAGCAAAAACACTAAAAGTGAAGACGAAACACAGACAGAATGGGACCCAAAGACCCTTAAGGCGGAGACGAGGTTGAGTCTTATCTAACCACAAAAAAACAGGGCTCAGAAATTTCGTGATGGTTAGCTCAAAGTTCCCTAGGGGATTCGGCTCGATCCTCCACTGACCACATATCCAGAAAGGACTGTTTTCCATGACCATGTCAAACAGCCGTCCATCGTTTGTGCCGCAGCAATGCCCTTGGTACCACAAAAATGGTCATTTGTGTCATAGAAATGGTCGTTTGTGTCATTGTTACAGACAGACAGACACAGGTGAATTACGGTTTCTAGACGTTATCCTTTCAGTTCAGGGAATAGAATCGTCTTCGGATATATAGGACGCTAGTTTCTCCATGAGATCCCAGGTCGACTAATCCGACGACGGATTCTATCGAATCCTATAACATCCCTCTAATCGAGGAAATCCAGTTTGATTCTGGGTTTCGGACCTATTGACGTATCCGACAGAATAATTTAAAATATCAAAATGCTATTTAGTGCTAAAAAGCTTTTTAGAGGTTGACTATAGCAGGCTTTTTGGCGCATCGGATCCCAGAGTAGGATACGATCGGGTTCCGATCCTACGGATCCGAATCTCGGTTCGAAGCCCGGAATCCGACGGAATCTGTAGGTTCTTGGGTGTGGGTTCGTGGATGCGAAAAGGCGGACATGCGAGTCTACACACACAAGTCAATTTATAAATTTTATAATTTATAAAAACTAAATCTTTTTCTGAAGGGGGGCGTGAAAACATGAAAGTGGTTTTTTTTCATTTATATTCGAAGTCGAATCAGGCAGTTACTCGCAGAGTTGTAGTCTTAGTCCGCATTTATTTATAGTGTTTCACTCAGATCTGACAAATANCATTTATCTGCAGATGACCTGTGTGTATCAATTAAACCTCCAATAATAATAAAATTAGGCCCGATGATTGACTACTTAGAAAAAGAAGGTATAAGAGTTTGTAATCAGGTTTGTATGTACTCAAAAAAGTAGAAACAGCCGTTAAATGTTTCTAAAACTATAGTACAATTATTTCATACACAAGTTAAAAGACCGATCGTAAACATAACAATAGACGGTGACAAAATCGAGTTAGTCAAAGAATTCAAATACCTAGAATTTACTTGGGCGGATAGGCTTTCGTTGAAACCAACATTCGATAAAACCACAGTAACTATTCAGAGATCGCTAGTAAAACTGAAATGGGTAAAGTCTGGTGGCAAAATGTCATGTAAAGCGCTTCGTCAATGTTTCTTCACGTACACTTTTCCACATTTCGCGTGACTATTCCCGCTTTTTCCTCTCCTCCCAGAATCTCAACAACACGTATGAGAACAAAACTTCCGTGTAGGTTTTCGGTTGGTGCATCGCTGTCCGCTCGTTTCTGCACATAATCTATTGAAAGTCACTTCTGAACAGCCTTTACAATTTTACGTTAAAAATATGGAACTGGCTATGTACACTCAGGTGCACATAGCCATGTGGCTATGTGTATTCAGAAGATAGAATCAATTTATTAAAGAATTTCAAGTTACTCTCAGTCTTGGATACTCTTCATTATTAATATAAATTCGATATTTTAAGTTTTTCTGAATTTACCCGCTAAATTGTTTCTTAAAATTAAGAAAAGTACGAGTCAGGTGCTGCGCAACTAAACGAATATAGAACAAAAAAGCAAATCATCCCAATAAAGATTAATTAATGTAGAAACATTACTAGGTGTCGCACTGTGACTCTTGAAAAACAATGTATGCTGTTGTATTATTGTCAGGATATTTAACAAAAGTTACATAGTATCAACCTTCTCTTAATTACATCTTCCTTCCGTTGGTTGATCATGAACGACAAGATTTTTTCGTGAATAATGGATTACAAAATGGAATATCGAAATGTATAGAAGCTGATTAATGTTCGACGTAGAGATATGCAGTCTATTAAGATACACTATTTAATGGTCGCCTCGAAATTTCCTTTAGCATTTTTTATTGACAATGAAAAATCAAATATACATCTTCAATAGCCTCATTTATAATGAGAAATAAACTATAGAACTAAATAACTGTAACGTTGTCACACTGAAATCCATGTGTTTCATTCATACAACTATATGTTTATACTAGCATATTAGTTTTGACTCTTGTGTTAATACTCAACAGTCGATAGTAGGTTTGGCACCTTAACTTCACTTTAAAAATTAAAGTTAAAGCAAGACACTACCAATTTAACTTTAAGAAATCCGAGTTAAAGCGAAAAATAATTTTTTAGCTCTTCATGATTAATTCTCTATTGGTTTTAATTGTAACTTTAACTTTAAAATCAAAGTTGAAGTGTCACCCTTAGTCAATAATCAGATCGTTATTGTTCTTCAAAACAAATGCGGTAAGATAAAGATTTTCCTCGCAAAGCAATTCAATAATATTGGCCATTTTTAAAGTATTTAAAACTTAGTTTCATCATAACTATCAATAATTATGCAACGAGAATAGAATGTGGGTGAAATTATTCTGAAGGACTTTCAATCACCATTGTTCTCAAAGCAAAAATTTTCACGTGACAATTCTATTAAATACGTTTGAAATAATAAAATATAATTATTGCCTTAGAAGCATACGAAGGTAACCGATACTGTTTCAAAAATAGTTGAATTTTATTCATATTGGATGATTTTCCTACATTCGTTTGGTTCCGCAGAAGCTGACTCCTACATTTCTTGATCTAAAGAAACAACTTATCATGTAAAATTCATAAAATTTAAACTACCGAATTTACGTTAATGATAATGAGTATGCAAGGCTAAAAGTAACTTGAAACTTCTTAATAAATTCATTCTATCTTCTGAGTGTACATAGTCAGTCGGCTAAATGTACTTGAGTGTACATAGCCATGCGACTATGTACACCTAAGTGTATATAGCCAACTGACTATGTGTACTCGAGTGCATATAGCTACATGGGTATGTGCACCTGAGTGTACATAGCCACTTCCAAAAAATATATATTACGCAGATTGAAAACCATGTTCATAACTGATCTTGGTACTTCAGCGTTCTATGAAGATATATTTGGCTAGGATAATTTTTATCAAAGGAAGAACGATCAACTTGGTCATTTTTTTTCGCACACGTCGTGTGGGACAATTGAAAGATCTACACGAATCGTTTCTTTTAACGTGGTTGGCTTTTGTTGATGCGAATTAACATCACAGAAAGATGCATAAATGTAATGCTTTACGCAATTTTCTTCTTTTTCTCTCTTCTTCCTTTTAGTAGTTCAATCTCGATTCTGCTCTCATTCTCTCTTCTTTTATTTATTTTTTTCTTTTCTCTCGTTCGTTTCTTTTAGTTTGTTTGTTTTTTTCAAGCTGTTCGCTGTACTCACGTATCTTCGCTGTCGCTCATCATCAGTGCTTCTCTCTCTCTCTCCTCTTTTTTACATTTATTTATTTGAGTTTTCATTTATTTACTCTCCGAATATCCTTACAAGCAAAAATTGGTACGCAGCATAATATATTGTTGGCAAAAATGTAAAGTGCTGCTTTAAATGATGCAGTTGTTCACTTATACATCTATATTTCTCATTTTCTTATGTAAGCACTTCCGAGTGTTACATTCACGAGCATAATAAAATACATTTACATTAATACGTTCAACATCTATTTTACTCAAACATTCTGATTAAACTCAGTATATTTTGCGATTGCTTTATACAGATGATCCATTAAATCAGTGAAATATAGTGAACGATTTTTTAAGATTATTTTTCAATAACAGCTGAAATCCAGAGCGACGAAGAAAGGATGGTGACAAATGAAGAATGAAATTGTTGGCTGTATTTCTCAAAAAGTAGATTCACACACCTGTCTTATGAGACAATCCAGGTCGGCAAAAACGAATACCGTTACGGCGTCGTTTACGGCCGTAAACGACAAGAATACGGGGTATTTACGGCCGTATACGATGGAAATACGGCCCGTTGCAGCACCGTATTTCCCCGTTTTAACAGGGGCAGTAATACGGCAGTATTTACCCGTACCGTATACGGTGAGAGGTATACGGCCGTTTACGAAAGTTATGGTAGTCGTTTACGGACCGAATTTTGATTCATTTACGGCAATAAATAGGTAGTTCATTTTCAGCTTAATCGTCATATTAACTTGCTGTTGTATGCTGGCGAAGCCTATAAACTACTACAATATTCGAATTCCTTTCTTCGTTTTAAAAAAAGCATTTTTTATTAGAAAAACTAAAACAAAAAAGAAGAAACATTTATTTTATTTAAACTTTCACCTATTTTCCATGATCGGACAAGTTACATGGGAAGTCGAAATAGTAAGCAACGAGAGGCACAAATGTACAAAAAATTTCATAAATTTTTCAAAGCGTAATAAATCTAAAAATAGAAAGAACAAACAATTTCCTGTCAAAAAGTATTAAAAAAACTTGGCATTATGCTTTTCTAAATGAAAAGAGAGGTCGATAATGTCATCATGCTGCTAAAGTCTCTTACGTACTCACGAAAAGCAAAGATCCAAGAAGTTGGAAATATTCAAATGAATATCTTCTTCAAACTTATAAATGTTTTTGAATTTTCTACATACCATTGTTTCGAACGGATCAATAGAAAAAAGGAAAATAAAAAGTCGATTAAAACTCGGTAAAACCCTCTAAACTGTGTTTCAAACCGTACCAAAATCTTATTCGAAGCAGATTTTCATATTGAAACAATTTTCTATAGGGGCGCCACAATCGAGGATTTATGTTGTATTGTTTATTGAAGTCGATTTCTTAGGAAATGTAGAATTGTTTTGGTAGTTTTCATGCAGAAATTAAGGAACAACGTTGTTGCCGTTGAATTGTATTTTTTGCGTCTGCTGACAGCATTCTACAGATACGACAAAAATACGTACCGTTTGCATCGCCCATTACGATGCCGTTTACGGTGCTTCGTATGCGATCATCGTAAATACTATCGTATTTCACCGTATCAAGATCGTATACGATCATTCGCAAACGATCAGCCGTTACGACCACCGCATTTTGCCGTATTATCGTTGTTTACGACCGTTTACTGATCGTTTTATCCGACCTGGGTAATTTTTTTAAATATATAGAAAATAGAGTTCTACGGACTCGGGTTTTGGAGTATCATGCAGGGGGCTAATAGAAAGACAATAGGTGCAGTGTATATACATCATCTTGATGAAATAACGTAAGAGAAAGTAAGCATCATCGCATATATATTGTCACTCACATCTACCCAGGTCGATCTAAACGGACCACCGTAAACCAGCGTAACATTACCGTAAACGGTCGTTTTTGCATCGTATTTCGTCGTAAAACGACCGTTTTAAGCCGTATTAAGGTGTTTTAACAGGGGCAGTATTACGGTCATACACGGACACCGTATATCTTCTGTAAAGTCGGCGTAATATTATCATATTCTATAGAACATACGGCCCTATTACTGCCCCTGTTATACGGGGAAAATACGGCACGTAAAACGGGCCGTATTTGTATCGTATACGACCGTTTACTGATCGTTTTCTTCGACCGGGGTATGTGATGTTATGAATGACAACAATAATATAAAGACAACATATTAGAAGCTTATTTGAAGAATATGTGACTCTTTTCACAAGAATCTTCAATTTTTCAAAGATATAGGAACATAGCAAAAAAACTAAAGGCATAGTCTATTATAGGATTAATTTGAAAATATAGGAAATAAAGGCCCACTGCGATGCCAGGTCTTATTCAGCTTCTTTTCTCTAACTCATTTTGTGGAACTCACGTATAATTATTTTCGAAGAATAGAGTCAATGTCCCTAAAGCGGACGGAGTCTATAGGGGTGCTCATTCTGAAGCTTATATAAGACTCATTTTACGTCTTAAAAATATCAGTTTTATACCATCGGAAAGAGAACAAAATTCTGCATCTGCTCATATAACAATATAACTCGTAGTTAGAAACATAGTTGAGCAATCAGCGGTTTAAAATCGAAAAGTCAAAACGTTCGCTTTATGTACATGTTCACAAAACGAACACCCAGCAAGAAAATGTACATAAAGCGAACGGTCCAGCTATTTTAGCTGAAGATTCATTCTGCTTCAGTATTTTGTTCATTTGCCATAGACCGAAATCAAAGTTCACTAAAACATCCACTGGCAAAGATCTTCAGAATTGTTTTCTCTACAACATACCAGCGGTTCAACTATAACCGATGAAAAATAAATTCAGCAAAGTCACTTTTTCTTTATCTTTTTGTGCCTTTGGAAAAACTATTTTAATACTAAGAGCATTTTCCACTACTCACGACTTTCGGCAAAAAAATTATATGGTTAAGATAAGCATTAAATTCTGATCAGAAATCAGTATCCTATTCTTCATTTAAAAGAAAAAATTTCTGACCGTAGTCCCCCACAGGAATTTAAAAAACAAAATTTGTTTTTTATCAGCATTTTCTGTTTGATTTATAGGTTATCTACAGTGTTCATCCCGAATATGATTCTTTTTCTCTTTGAAATGGTGTACACAGTTGAAAACCCTACAAACGAGAGTATTTTTCAAGTACTCTGTTGCTAGTTTTTGACCTCTGTATAGCATTTCAAAAAACAAAAACATCTTTTTCGGGATGAACACTGTAGATAACCTATGATTCAAAAAGAAAATGTTGATAAAAAACAAATTTTATTTTTTAAATTCCTGTGGGGGACTACGATCAGAAATTTTTTCTTTTAAATGAAGAATAGGATACGTACATTTTCTTGATGATCGTTCGCTTTATGTGTAGTGCACATAAAGCGAACGGAAAGTATTATTTTATTAAGTTAATAAAAAATTGACAACAAATTCAATTAAGCTGAACCGCTAGAGAATGATAGAACTGAAGATGACGAATCGAATGATATCAATTTCAGAAAAATACATTCAAATTTACGGGCACCCAAACAGACAAGAATGTTCAAAAACGCGTTTAAACGTAACAAAAAAGACTTTTCTGTGCGTCCGCACGCGTCTAAAAAAAAGTGGTCGTGTAAACGCCTACAAATCTTCACCTCTTCCTGTTAACATGACCACTTTTAACAAATGAAATCTTTTTGTGCGTTTTCACGCTTGAAAGAGAGACTTTCTGATCATTTACATGTTCACTTTGCTAAAAACGGATGCTAGCCATCAGTAATACAAATTATCAGAACGTTTTTAATTCCATTAATATTACGGCCAGATTGACATCTTTTATTAATCATGCTCATCCTTCCAAAGGAAATACATAATGCGTTTTTTGCTCCACATTTATCTTTCACCATTTTCCTGTTAAACTTAGTCGTTTTAACAGTGAATCCATGTTACTCTAGAGCCAAAAAAATGTTAAATATTTTTTCATACCTATATCTCCCCGAATTTTCTTAATTTAAACGCATTGTTTCAGGTATACACACTCGTGAAAACGACTATAAATATCTTGCTATTTTACTATTAAGAATTTAATCGCTTAAACATCATCGTTCAATAAATTTCATCATCGCTGTCCAATGAAATTCTTTGCATGCCTTCATCCAGAATTGTTTATTGTTTAAACGCTCAAAATTATCATTTCTGTCACGTTTAAATGCTTCAAATTATTACGTGTTATTATTTTGAAGATTTCAATCGTTTTAACATNTTATATGAGCAGATGCAGAATTTTGTTCTCTTTCCGATGGTATAAAACTGATATTTTTAAGACGTAAAATAAGTCTTATATAAGCTTCAGAATGAGCACCCCTATAGTCTCCGTTCGCTTTAGGGATATTGACTCTATTGCGAGGATTGTAACGTTACATGCGGAGAGCGTTCAAATTCCATCCGGAGGTGTAGCGCTCCTATTCGAGTGTAACCTATACATAATATTTGACCTTATGGTGTCATTTATTCTCATCACAGCTATTGCCTTTAACTTTCTATTCTCTATATTTGTTTTAATCTATTATCCTTCTTCGTTCTCTCAAATGGTTGAGTATTTAAGCGTGTGATTTATATGTAATCGATGCGATTTATGATTTGAAGAGTTAAATAAAGTGTAATATCATCAGCACAGGCATCTCTTCTATCTAAAATCGTCAGAAGGATCTGTTTTTGTGTGTGAGTTTTTGACAGCTACTTCCGTTCCCCATTACAAGCATTAAATATCAATAATTAAACTCCGTCTTCACTATAATAAGGATCGTTTCTCTCTTCATCAGTACATACCTGTGCAATTTAACTCTTCGTTCGCTAATTAGATGTAATTATAATTAGGTTTCAATTTCAATGTATCTATTCATCATTACAGACATTAGCAACTAGATTAGACCACTATTAAAGATAAAAAAATAGATAACACCCTAAATACAGATCTTAAAAATAAGACAGAGTTTTAAGAAAGATTTTCACGTAGCTTATTGTAATGTAGTAGTATACACTACTGTTATTCTCGTTTCGTTTCTGTTTTCACAGTATGCTAGAAGTATACATATAGATATATGCATTGTTATTTTTTCTTTCGTTCTCTGATCTTTTCTTGATCTCAACTTAGATTGGTTATTCTTAAAAAGGAGAAAATATTATTTTCGGTCGTGACCTTATTTTTCTCTATTACGCAATAATATTGTCTATTACGTAATATATATTTTGTGCGTTTGAAAATAAACGGGGGATTGTTAAGATTAGATTCTTTGGGAATACGTGACAATTGGCGACGAGAGTGAGATCTTCTAATATAAAAATTTTTTTTATTTAATGCCTCCCAATCGTGTTGCTCCTGAACAAAATTTACGTTCAATTAGTAATCGTCTTCATGAATTCGATCCGAATTCTTATGATTGGGATGAGTGGGAAGTTCTTTTCGATACATACCTTGAAGTTGAGGCAATCAACGAAGATTCAAAAAAAAGGAACCTGCTGATAACTTTGCTTGGTGTACAACCATTTAAGACGTTACTCTCGATTTGTAAACCCAAGAAACCAACTGAATGCAGTTATACAGAATTAGTTGAAAAACTTCGATCGAATTACGCACGTGTTACTTTTCCATCAACCGAACGTATTAAATTTTTTGCAAAACGTCAAGAATCTTCACAAACTCTTACAGAATTTGCAAATGAATTACGTGATAAATCAACAACGTGTAAATTTCCATCGATTTTCTATGAAGAAGCATTGATAACTGCATTTGTTGGTGGTCTACGTAATGATCATGTACGAAAACATTTAATGCAGCGAAATTTAGAAACTTTCGTAGAAACAATTAATACAGCTAAAACAATTGAATCAGTATTAATTGAAGGTTCTAATATTAAAAATACTTCATCAGAAGATCTTAATCTAAATAAGATTAATCAACATCGTAAACCACCTACGAATCGTCCTCAAAGATCAAATTGTTTAAGCTGTGGGTCTACTGATCATTTTCGATCGGAATGTCGTTTTCGTAATGCCACGTGTCATAAATGTAAAAAAGAAGGTCACATAGCAAAGGTTTGTCGTTCAAAACCAATTTCGAACCAGTCCAAGGTGAATACCATCTCTTCAGTATCACAAAAAGAAATTATAGGTACACATGCAATACGAATTCCTGTTTATGTGGAGGGCGTGAAAATTAATTTTGAACTTGATACTGGTTCTCCTATTACGATTGTTAGTAATCACGGTTGGGAATTAATTGGGAAACCAAAATTACATCCAGTTAAGTTAATTTTTAATAGTTTTACCGGTCATTCAATTTGTCTTAAAGGAGAGAAGATGGTCAACGTGAATTACAATGATCAATCTACTAAATTACCACTTGTCGTTGGTAATAATAATCAGAACAACATTCTTGGACGTAATTGGATTAATGCCTTACATTTGAACAATCAAACATTAGATGAAATTGTTTCCAATTCGTCAATACAAAGTCTTGATGTTGGTTTTAAAAATTTCAAGGAACTAATTATCTGTTATGATGATATTTTCAAAGATGGATTAGGTCTTTGTAAAATTAAAGCTCATCTTCATGTTAAACCGAATGCGACTCCAAAATGTTACAAACCTAGATCTTTGCCATTTGCTTATCGTGACGCTGTGGAAAATGACCTAAATCGACTTATTACTGAAGGTGTTTTAGAACCAATTACTTATTCAAAGTGGGCTGCACCCATTGTGGTGGTGCCAAAATTAGGAGGAAAAGTACGAATTTGTGCTGATCTTAGTACTGGTGTTAATCAGGCATTAGATATCGATCAGTATCCTCTTCCAAAGCCAAATGATTTATTCGTAGCACTTAATGGTGGTTCATTATTTAGCAAAATTGATTTTTCTGAAGCTTATTTACAAGTTGAATTAGATGATGACAGTAAAGAATTATTAGTTATCAATACTCATAAAGGTTTATTCAGATTTAATCGATTACCATTTGGCGTAGCCTCTGCACCGAGTATCTTCCAGAAAATTATGGATCAAATATTATCAGGTCTGGAAGGTACGGTTTGTTATTTGGATGATATTATTGTTACTGGTAAAAATGAAATTGAGCATATGAAAAATTTAAACAAAGTATTTGAAAGAATTAGGGATTACGGATTTCATGTTAATAAAGGTAAATGTATATTTCTACAAAATCATGTAGAATATTTAGGTTTTATTGTTGACGAAAATGGTGTTCATACATCTCCATCGAAAACAAAAGCCATTATTAACATGCCTAAACCAACTAATGTTTCTCAATTACGTTCATTTTTGGGTATGGTTAATCATTATGCTAAATTCATTCCACAATTATCAGACCGGTTATTACCTTTTTATTCTTTATTAAAGAATAATATTCCATGGAAATGGGATTCACTTTGTGATAAAACTTTTAAAAACATTAAACAATTTCTTATTTCTCCACTTGCATTAACACATTATGATCCTTCTCTTCCACTAGTTCTAGCTGCAGATGCATCAAACTCTGGTGTTGGTGCAGTGATTTATCATCGTTATTCAGATGGGACAGAAAAGGCTATTGCTCATGCATCAAAAACTTTAACACCGACTGAGCGCAATTACACTCAAATTGAAAAAGAAGCACTTGCTATTATATATGGAGTACAAAAATTTGATCAATTCTTACGTGGTCGGAGGTTTACACTTCTTACTGATCATAAACCATTGATTACCATTTTTGGCCCAAAGAAAGGTGTTCCAACAACATCAGCTAATCGTCTTCAACGTTGGGCTATTCGTTTAATGGGATATGTTTATGATATCGAATATCGTTCAACACTAAATTTTGGTCATGCTGACGGATTGTCTCGTCTACCGATTGGTCCAGATAAAGATTTTGATAATAGAGATCCAGGTGAAATCAGTTCAGTTGCATCGATCCAACAAGAATTACAACAAGATTTACCTCTTCGTGCTGTACAAATTGCTAAAGCAACTCAAAATGATCCAATTCTTGTACAAGTTTATAACTATATATTATCTGGTTGGCCATTATCTTATACTGATAAATTACAATCTTATTATCGAATTCGAAATGAACTTTCAACATCGAATGGATGCATTACATGGGGTCTTCGTACAATTATTCCTTCGCGTTTTAGAAATCACCTTCTAAATCATCTTCATTTATCTCATCCTGGAATGACTCGAATGAAAGTTTATGCTCGACGCTACTTCTGGTGGCCATCGATCGATAAAGACATTGAAGAACTTGTTCGAAAATGTCCTAATTGTACGGAAAATTCTAAACAACCAATTAAAGCTCCGTTATCCCCATGACCTGTGCCAGATCAACCATGGAAACGAATTCACTTGGACTTCATGGGGAAATTCATGGATTTATATTTTCTTGTTATTGTTGATGCATATTCTAAATGGATAGAAGTCGCTACCATGCACAATCCATCAACTAAAGCAACAATTGATGTATTATCTTCCTTATTTGCTCNTTATGGTTTGTGTGAAATTATTGTATCGGACAATGGTACTCAATTCACTTCAACAGAATTTAGTGAATTTTGTGCTCGTAATGGCATTAAACATATTACAACTTCACCAGGACATCCACAGTCCAATGGTCAAGCAGAAAAATATGTAGACACTGTTAAATCTGCTTTAAAAAAAAGGGCTTCATAATGGAGGAAAGATATCTGAAGTTCTTTTGAACTTTCTGTTGTGTTATAGAACAACTCCTCATGCAACAACAAACGCCAGTCCAGCAGAATTATTTCTTAAACGACAACTACGATCTGTATTAGACTTATTACGACCAAATACATTTGATCCATCTCATGCAGCTCGACATCGTTATAAAAAGAATTTTGATCAACATACAAAAGAACGTTATTTTCAAAGAAATGATAAAGTTCTTGTTCGTGATTTTAGAAATAGTCCAAATAAAATCAAATGGACACCTGGGGTGCTGGTTGATCGTCATGGATCCCGAATATGGACTGTCAACGTGGGAAATAATACTTGGCGTCGTCATGAGAATCAAATGAAACATCGGGAGTGGTCAAGTGATGAAGATGTTATTACTATGGAATCAACAACTACAATGACAACAACAAATGATCGTAATGAATGCTCAACAGGATCTACTTCTGTTTCTACTTCTTCATCTGATCAAAGTTCACAAGTACTTCGACATTCATCTCGTTCAAAGAAACCTGTAAAACGGTTAATCCAAGAAATTTAAAGGGGAGGAATGTAATGTAGTAGTATACACTACTGTTATTCTCGTTTCGTTTCTATTGTTTCTATTTCTTTCGTTTCTGTTTTCACAGTATGCTAGAAGTATACATATAGATATATGCATTGTTATTTTTTCTTTCGTTCTCTGATCTTTTCTTGATCTCAACTTAGATTGGTTATTCTTAAAAAGGAGAAAATATTATTTTCGGTCGTGACCTTATTTTTCTCTATTACGCAATAATATTGTCTATTACGTAATATATATTTTGTGCGTTTGAAAATAAACGGGGGATTGTTAAGATTAGATTCTTTGGGAATACGTGACACTATTAAGGGTTTATGAAAATTTTGACATAGGGTAAAAGGGGTTTAGTGTATGTTGCACTTTCATAAATCCTTAAAGGATTTATTATTATACCTTTTGTTTTACAGTGTGGTGTCCAATGCATCGCTTGTTACTTAGAAACTTGTAGTTGTTTCGAAAGATAGGTGTAAAAGCTTGCAGGCAATCTTTTGAATGAATATGAAGTCCGTTTTCGTTGAAATTCTATGACTTTTGAATGCTTTGTTTGAAGCTGTTTGTAGGGTACAATATTTCAGGACGTAGATTGGTTCACGCTGAAACTCTGTGCGGTCTTTTGTTTTTACTGCAGTGAGTGCGGTAAAAGTCAGTTCCCACGACTATTATACAATGTTGATGCGCAACGGAACGTGATATTCGAATTAAGTAAGGAGAAGTCTGTTTCAGAGATGTTTGTACACAAATGAAAATATTTTGTTGAAGTCACTTATTTATATTTCACCTTGTTGACTTTGATGGATTAATTCCGTTTATTAGAATGATGATTGTTTGCCATGCTAATAATTGATATAAGAAAACAATACAAAATGGTGATTAAAACAGCAGAAAAGCGCATTTGTAATCCTGACATCTTTACACAGTTGAAAGCATGAAAAGCTTGATTTGGTTTCTCTGTGAATTAGCAGACTTATCTATCATTAATCAATGTCAATCGATAGAAGCTTCTACACGGAAATATTGTGGAAGAAGTCAATCTTACTTCGAATTTTTAATTAAGAGAGCCTCGCCAATGGGATCTAACAGGGTCTTCAATAGTTATCTCTATCCACGTCGCTAATTCATCAGATTTCTCAGTGATACCGCCTCATTAAACAGACGTTGTTTTAGTAACAGTGGACACAATAAAAGAGACTAATTGACTGGAATAGAACAGTCAGGGACAGAGACACGGTTCATATTTAGCTGTCACACAAGTCCCATGTAACGGATACTGCATATCTTTTGGAGGGGAAATTAAAATTTGGGGCAATTTAAAATTCCTCTACAACAAATTAAATTTTTTTGTATTTTCTATATAATTTTCGATTTTCCTGAAATAGATAAAAATGAACTTTCGTCTTGAAGTCTGGATAGGAATATTAGTGCACACGTCCATCATGTGCGTGGGTGTAGCTGTTAGAACCCGTCGGGTCCTAGTATTTCCGGACACGGACCCGATAAATCACAAAAAAACGTTTGATCCAAATATAAGTGATTGATCAACTACTTTTTCGATTCCACTTCTACTCGTGAAAATGTTAAGATATTTTTCAATTAACTTTAATAGATATTTGAAAATACAATGTTTTTTTAATTTTGTGTTCGAGTAGTAGCACATTCTAATATTTATATAATTCATTAATGATCTATAAAAATTCAATTATAATTGATTCTTTTTCTTAGCCAATTACTCTTGATAGAAGGGACAATGTACGCAACAACTGTTTATATTATTTCTTTTGTTAGATAAGTATATGATTACGAACAAGAATTGATTTACTTTTTACTGTGTATAAAGGGATCTGTTTTATATTTCTTAAAGATGGAAATTTAAATCTAATTACGTTTTAAAAGAGAACTATATTATCTTAGGTGAACGTAGAAGGTCTGTTTGGATTCTACTAGATCAGCATTACAGTTGTACTTCTCTTCATCCTCGTCTTAAACGCTTTGATGCAGAACCACATGAGACAAATTTAGCGTTTGATTTAGTTAAACGAGAATTATTAGCGCGTACATCAATATCACGTATTACAACGGATACTGTTTCAAAGGCGGTGACTACTAATGTATCAATTATAAATGATTCAACAGCACCAGTTAATCCGAACAACCTATTAGCTTGTTGTTTTGATAAACCACGAGCAATAGCCAGTTCAGTTACGACACCAGTGAAGGAATTAAATGACTACCGAATGAAGAAAGTGACGATATCCTTTTATTTTGAAAGAATCATGAAAAATCATTTCCAAGCTTATCTGAAATTGTACGTGATCTATATGCAATACATGCTTCGAATACCATCGTAAAGCGGTTATTCTCAGCATAAAAAACATTGTAACTGATCGAAGAACTAGTTTAGGCAAAGAAAAACTCTACAAGTTATTGTTTCTTAAAAAATTATTTACTTTAAAAGAAATTAAATAAGAATGAAGAACAGGCAAAGCAAGAACTGTCTATACGTGATGGTGAATCAGTTGTAATCATTGAAGATGTAGGCAATGCTACTTCATCACCAACATCAGAAAGAATGAAACCAAACGATGACGATGATGATGTTTTATATGATATTGAAAACATGCATGACAGTAGAGAGCCAGATAATATATTTTTGAATTTATAGTTTTGATGTAAATTAGGTTTAAATATTATAGTCAAGAGGTGTTTTGTTATTTTTTTTGTAATATATTCATAAGTAAATTCGATACGTTTTAATAAAAAGATCAAACATTGAAATTAATGATCAAAACTATTTTTTGTATGAAATTTTCTCGTTGCATCCGCACTCGATCAGTAAAAAATTTTCAATTGAATCCAGGACCGGTTGAAATTATTTTTCATACCCGGAACCGACCCCGATCCGGTCGTGTCCGGGTAGGACCCTACGGGCTCTACTCCCATCCAAACACAAACTCCATGAATTAACTCTGACCAAATAACAAGCAATCTACATATCCAAATTTGTCAACCAAATCCTAAATAAATTAAAAAAAGACAAATGCAACGTACGTCGCAGCACACTAATAAAGTAATCATAATGAAAAGGTCGACACGTACAACGAAAAAATACAATTAGAATTTAACCATTCACAGTAACAATATAACCCCGAAGCGATACAACAGAATTGCCGTGTTTGATACTGATCAATAACAATCAGATGTATCTGACTGGTTCTCAGAAAATAACCCACTGGTCGATAATGACCTGTAGTAATACGTCTGGTAAGCTTTCAGTAGTTATCAAGTAACTGAACATTCGTAGCAATAGTTTCTCTTATTGATTTCTCTCATCCATTGTTTTTATGTTCATACATATCTGACCATATAGAAACATGTATACCCTAAAGATTCGAATGTTGCGTTTCTTATACAGCAACTAAATAGCGATTATTATTAGCATTGAATCAATGGTAATATTAATGGTAGGGTTCCGTCAATTTGAGAACTACATTGTATTGGTTGTACAGACTTTTTCGTTTGGTTCAGATGTAACTACGTTCTAAATTTTGATAGAACCAATCCATAGAAGACTCCACTCAAGAGCATATTTGTAAAACACTGTTGAATTAATGATATTTTTGAAATAAACATTCAACCATTTGATTTCTCTTAATGAAACTTACCCATTGAAAAAAAAAACATCGTACATCATAAATCTTTTCAGAGAGCAAAACCAAATTCAATAGCTGGAAAGTAGCAATGATGAATCAAATAAAGATTCTCTGATTCAACTGTTTCTTTGAGTAACAATGGCATCGAAAAAATTGCTAAAAAATCATAATAAATTACATGAATTGCCATGATAGATTACAACGAAAACTTAGAACAGAATAACTAAGTGCAAAACTTTCATATACCAATGATATACGTAAAAGGAAAACCACTTTCACTGTTGAACGACATAAAAATACGAGAGAAGCAGCTCATGATATTCTGATTGTTGATGAATTTGATTAATATCAAATATTCATGTTAAAGTTTCCTTTATAAAAACAAATACTACAATCGAATCTAAATGAAGGTTTTCATGCTCATATTAACCTGTAGTTTGTATATGAATACGATAACGGTTAAATAAAATACCAGTCCTGTTCGTTTTACTATGAGTGCATTACCACTGCTTATTTTAAGTCATACAGTCATTCAAGCGAATCGTTATACAATCACAGTAACTATTTTTCACGATTTACTCGAAAAATGCAACGACCACGACCAAAAGTGTTTTTTAAAGTGAATATTAATGAACAACCACAAGGAGTCGTTGTTTTTGAGGTTTTTATTTTTTTTAATTAAGCTAATCATCATTTTTCTTATTAATTAGCTTTTTTCTGATGTTGTACCCAGAACAGCTGGTATTTAGTTTTTATTTTCATATTAACTTAGATTTTGTGAAATAATCTTCATTTTAGAAAACTTTCGCCAACTATGTACAGGCGCAGCCGGTTTTGGTTTTCGTGGTTGTCGATTTCATCGAATAATTCCTCAATTTATGGTTCAAGGAGGTGATTTCGATCTACAAGATGGTACAGGAGGTTAGTTGATATTGGAACTGTTTCATAAAAATTCATATCCATTCAGGTCGAAGTATTTTTGGTGAAAGTTTTCCTGATGAAAACTTTCGTTTAAAACATGATGTTCCATTTTTATTATCGATGGCAAATTCAGGTCCAAACACCAATGGTTCACAATTTTTTATAACTGTGGCTCCTACACCATGGTATAAACCAGTGAAGCTGATTTCGTTAGTTCTTTTTTTTCACTAAAATCTTTTCATATTGCTTAGGCTTGACGATAAACATGTCGTATTCGGTCGTGTTCTTCAAGGTCAAGATATTGTCAAAAGAATGGAAAGCTGTGGTACCGAAGAAGGTACACCACGAGCTAATGTGGTAATAGCGGAATGTGGCCAAATATAAAAATTATTTAAAAGAAAAATATCGAAGAAAATTTCATCTTCTCATTCAGATTGATTCAATAAAAGCTAACATTCATGGACTAAGTATTTCACATGAACAGTATATGATTAATGTTAAAAAAGTTATAGAATGATCTTCAATAAGGCTAGCCTAAACAAGAAAAACAATAGATCTGAATCGGATGGGATCGGTTGATTTTCTCCTAATTATCATAGATAAATTTTATAAATATGATTTAATTTTTCATTTTCAAAGCGTAATATTTTTTTTCTATTTCGTCTTGAACAACATACACGGAACATACACACACACGCACACATACAGAAACAGACAAATAAAGAATTTCTATCTACAATAAACGATTTTGTCAATACCCCGAAAAACAAAAAGATTAATATCAAGACGAAATCGACAGAAAAACACAACAACAACATTTAGAAACCACTTTTTTCCTTTGTTTTCTCGAGTCATCTAAGACAAGATCAATTATGACTATTCATATGGCCTGTTGAATATGTTCTTCTTTCGTCTATCTGACGCGAGTACGAAATAAATTTAAATTAAAGAAGCAAAACAAACGACGACGAAGAAAAGAAAAATACAGTCAGATAGATTGGAGATTTAATTTGATTGCAAATATATTTTTGGCTTTTCATTAAGTAACAAGCATTGTTGGAGTTGACGTCGAAGACGATACTGTTGATAGCGATAATTGTTTACATTGATTGCATTTAAATTCTTCTTTTTTCTTAACACTTGTTAGACCAACACAAACAAGATGAAACCATCGTTCACATGCATCACAGCAAACCCCTATTAACGATTCAAACATGAACTAATATTTTTCGAATTAAACTATATTTACATTTAATTGATGATCCACTGGGTTTTAAACATGCTCCATTATCAACTGCACATTCATCTTCAATTCCGCCAATGGCACTTCCTTTCTTGTTCGTATCATTATCATCGTCTGATATAAGTGACGGATTATTATCATGTTCAATGTCAGATTTTGGTGAAGTTTTTATTGTTGTCTGTTGAATATCGATCATTGATGAAACATAAACAACAGGTGCTGACGTGCTTGGTTGACTCTCTGATGAGCGTTGTTCAGATAGAAATGATTTACGAGAACGTTTACGTCGTATAGTTTTGTCTATGAAGAAAAAAAAAGAATACGTTAAGTTATACAGTAAAATGTAAATACGATCGTACCTGTTTTAGAAAGAATTTCGTATGATTTTCGTTTGCGTATTGCTGTTGACTTGTTTTTTTCCGTTTGTGAACGAGCAACTTTGGGTTTCTAATAGTAACAAGAAAATATTATCAAACATCTATTCGATTGCATCTAAACATACATCTGATGATGATAAATTTGATCGTCGTGATGAGTTAACTAATTTTGTGAGTAATTTTATTTGATCAACATAAATTTCTAGTAGGCCACCTTCAATAAGTAAGTTTTCCAATTGATTTTCAGCCGAATTATTTGATGAACGAAATGCTTTATTAAGAAGAAACAATAAATATTTTTCAGATCGAAAAAAAAAGAATTTACTTTCAGAATCAAAATTTCGTATTTGTGGTTTGTTTGGATCATTGGTATGTTCATCCTAATATAAAGAAAATCGAATATAGTTGTTGTATTAAACAAGACCAACAAAAACTAGTATAATTTTACTTTTATGATTTTGTTTTCTTGTTTAACTGTACTCAATTCGCGTAGAACTGGTGAAGCCAGAAAAGCTCTTAAAATAAAAATGAAATCATTAACATAATATTTCAATTTTTAATTCGCTTACTCTGCTTTTTCTTGCCATGCAATAGCTCGTTCCGTTAAACATTGTAATATTTCACCTTCGGGTAATCGAACAGTTAATTTTTGTAAATTTGAAAGAAGTTTTACAACATCTTGAAGGCGTGGTCTTCGTGATCGTATACAGAAATCACATATCCACCATACAGATGTATTGATATCTGATCCATGATATGGTAAACAATTGCCTATTGTAAAACAAAATAGACAGTTTCATAAAAACACGAAAGGAAAAGTCTATTTTAACATACGATGATAATATTCATTGCATAGATCACATTGAAGCATTAAATCAGAATAAGGTTTTTCACATATGCAATATATGGATGATGAATCTAAGCGTTTCTTTTGATTATTTTCACGCAATTCATTCAAACATTCGATTTCTTTCATTGTTGCTTCTCGATAAACTTTATACTAGAAATACAAGTAAAATTTGATGTATATATATATCTAAAGAATTTTCTAACTGTAACTTACCACAGTTTCCGGATCGTTCTCATCACTGGCAAGTATTCTAGCTATTGTATCATCTAAAACTCCGATAGCTTCATTTGTTGGTCCATCGCCTGTTATTCGTTTTGAAGCTTGCCGTTTTTTAGTTATTGTCTTTGGTGCGACGCTGACACGTGGTGTAATCATCTATGTAGAGAAAACATTGTCGTTTTGTGATCGAAAATATAATAAAGGTAAAATTCGAACCTCAATTATAGTTAAACTTGAATCTGGTCGACGAAAAACTGTTTGTGTTTTTTCAAGCCATGAACGTGCTTGTAAAATAGTTTGTTCGATCAATTTTAATGGTTCCAAATCAATATGAAAATGTCGAGCTTGCTCATACAATTGTTCATATGAAGATAGAAATGGATAATGTTCACCTTGTTGCATTTGTTCAAATTTTTCATTCCATGCATGACATTCAATAATTAGACTTTTTATTCTATCAATTGAACCCAAATGAATATTTGCTTCATCAGCACTTTTTATGAATTGTTCTAAAGTATGTAGTGTTGGACGTGGTCTAAAATAAAAACAATCTCTAGATTAAATGCGCTTGTCTCTCCCTATGTTTTTTTAAAATAGTTTATGAATATTAACGTACTCTTCTTTGGTTAATTGTCGAGATTTTTCATCCCAATATTCTAATTGCTGTAATTGTACTTGTAATTCAGTAACTTTTTGTTGTATCTGTTGATGCAATGCTTGAAATGCTTGTCCGGATGTTATCAATGATCGAAGTTTACTTGGTGATATGGTTCGATTTAATGATTTTTGTACAAGTTCATACCAAACACTAGCTTGATAGAATAATTTTAATCGTTCAATAATTGGTAGTTCAATATTATATTTATCACTACGTTCAATGTAATTTGAATAGACATCAGTTGATTCAAGTTTGTCCGATTGTAGTAAAGTTTTTATTTCATCTTGATAGCGAAGACAATCGGCTAGGATAGTCTAAATGAAGAAAATTTTAATTAATCATAAAAACGAAAAATGAAATATATATTTATTTTACTTGAATAGCATTCATTTCATGAAATGTAATACCAATCGATTTTACACGAGTTTTTAATTGATTTATATCATTTAATGTAACTTTATTTTCATCATTGAGAAGTTTTTTCTTTTTGGTTAAATCTTCTTCATTATTATTATTATTTTCTATTGGTTCCTCTCTAGAATAAACAAGACAAAAATAATTTTATCAATGGACGATATTTTCTTTGTTATCATTTTGTTCTTACTTGCTTGCAATACGTTTCAAAATACTTTTTGCGAGTTGTCGATATTCAATAGCTTCAGCTAATTTTTCTTCCATTTTAACACGAATATCATCACGTAAACATAACACACCAGGTGTTGTATGCTTTTCAATATCATTGAAATCTATACAAGAATAAAATTATTTTCTATGGTTTTGCGCAGAGGAGGTGACAGAAGAAAAATAGCATTTTAAGGTTTTGATTAAAAATATCATGACAACGTCGGAAACATCGTATTTTATCTAGCATACCTATAAGAGTTCCATGATCAGTTGAAATAAGTCGATTGACCAATGTTTTCCATTTTTGACAAAGATCCAGACGTTCACGTAATGCATCTACCATATTCAACATTTCATCAATAGTATAACGATACCATAGACAATATTTTTTTGGTGAGCATGAACATAATTGATTAATATCATTTATACAAACCAGAATATCTAAAAAAAACAAAATTCTATTCATCAGAAAAAAAATTAAAGTTAAATCGACATACTTGGTTTACATAAACAAGATACAGCCGATAAGAAACATGTTGTTTTACAAGCGTCACATTGCCGTTCATCATCAGGCATCAATTCAAAACAGACACGGTCACCATCAGTAACTCCCTTAAAAAATGTAAAAAGGAACATTTTTATTTAAACAAAAAATATTTTTTGTTCATAACAAACTTGGTCATAAGCTAATTTTCGGCTATTTTTCTCTTGTTTAACAATATAATCAAGTTCGAATTTTGTTGCATCGCCTATAGCTGGATCAAGATATTGACATTCCGATGCAAGTTTACATATTAATTCATCGTGAGAAAATACACTATAACGTTTCACTTCTTTATAGTGATCGATGGCACAACGACCCATTGGAAGCTGAATAATGGTTAAAAACAAATCTCATAAAAACAAAAATTGCGTAATCTATTTACCCAATCAGCTGGACAAAAATTATTGGCTTCAGCGAAATTAAAGCCATGATTAAAACCAGCATGATAAGCACGAGGAAATGTTATAACGAATTCTCCGGCTTGTTGATTGGTTTTAACAACTGGTACACCCTGACGTAATAATATAGATGGATTCATGGTTGTAACAAGATGATGAAGAAGATCGGGTGTTTTAGAAAATAATTCTGGAGCATACGATTTCATACAGTTTTCTAATTTTTCAGCACTTGAACCGGGTACACCATACCAAGTTTTGGGTTCGCCCCTAGAATTAAAAAGAAATACATAGAATCATTCCATAAAAATTGATGAGAAACTCATACCAATGAAGATAATTAATTGAATATGACCAATGATCTTCAACATGCCAGCAAAAACATGAAAAACACATGCCAACATAAGCCCAAGGAATCTTTTTTTCAATAAAAAAAGAAAAACAAATCTATAAATTTAATAAATTACGAATAATTTTACTTTCATTCCCGATATATCAGCATTAATATATCGTAGTACTGATTTATAGTGACAAGCAAAATTATTGAGATTCCAGGGAGAATTGAGATATTTCTAGAACGATATGACATGAAAGAAAATTTTATTATCGCCTATTTTTTGTTTACTTTGTCATTTTCATTTAAATCTTTTGTTCGTATCGTAGGAAATCCACTACCTAAATCACCTGTTTGTAAATCGGCTCCATATTCAACTTTAACCGAGGCCTCAGGTAATGAAAGTATACGCCAAAATTCTTGTTCAACATCTTCAGGTAAAATTTCCTATGTTAACAAAAAACTAAGCGTTCTGTTTTCCACTTCAACTAAAATAGAACATACTGATAATGGCTTTTTGAAGTAATTCCGTTTGAATTCATCAGACATTTCTCCAAATTCTCCTAATGTATATTCTCGTCCTGATTGTTCAAATCCATAAGCATCCGATGGTGTTGCTGTATGATAGAGCTAGATTTTCAAGAAAAATATCATAGTTGTTTCAGAATAATAAAATAAAAATATTGTTTACTTGTGCGACACATTTAGGGCATCGCCATTGACCACGAGGAATTTCTATTAGAGCTGGTATAAGACAATATGTATGATAGCAATTATCACATATGTCGCAGATCAATAAATAACTGTCATCATCACCGCGCGCACATGATTTACATATAAAATTAGCAAACTAAAATTGAAAATATTTGAATCGTTCATTAATGCAATTTAGGGGGTAAAAGATTAGA
>OENM01000338.1:19907-62722 GCA_900239745.1 Rotaria magnacalcarata | reverse complement strand
CCTACTTACTGGATCAATATTATTTGCCATTGTTGGTGATGAATTATCTTTTCGTTTATTTCCATTTTTCATTTTTCCATTGGGTTCAACTAAATCATGTACAGAAAAAAACACTACAAATAAAATTCATTTATGATATTCTACCTGTTTTTAAATTATTTCCTTTTTTTGTCTCATTTTGACTTGTTGCATCTGTTTGTTCTTCATAAATACCTGTTTCATAGACATCGAACGACAATAATAATTTTTCATAATGTTGTTTTAAAACACGACTTGTTTGTGTATCGTGAAAGTTCATTTTTCGTGCTACACTAGCCCATTTTTTTTGCGAACAACATATATCATAACCGCCTTCCTCTTTAACAATCTAATGATAACAAGAAAAACAATGCCAATTGAAAATTTCCTTTTATTTTCTTCACGACAGAAAAACAAAAAACGACTTACTTTATGTAATTTTGCCAAATCTAAACTTTCCTTTTCAACTGTGGGAATTTTTAACTTGAGTCCTTGCGACTCAAATAATTTTGTTAGGCGCTCATAAAATTTTATTTTGGCTCGTGTACCAGCCTCAAGTTCATTAATCCGTTGTATACGTGGTGTAAAACGGAATTCATCAACGTTGATACAAAATGGTGGTTGCCATTCCTTTTAGGAGAAAACGAAACAACAGTTTAGAAGATCTCTACGATAAATGTTTACCTTGGGCGGTATTATTTTACAGAGTCCAGCTCGTGATGCAATCGGTCGAATTTTTTCAATGTATTCAAGAGGATCAATAAATTCATCGCAGGTTGGATAGAATACAGGTGCTTCAGGCGGCGAAATATAGTTCTCAGTATTCATCTTTTGTTCTTAACATCCACCTATGAGATATTGAAACATAAACAACACGATATATCGAATAGAGAAAGACAACTCTGATATATTGATGAATGACTTCCCGAAAAAAAAGAAACATTCAGTGACATCTCTTTCCATCGACCTTCTTTCTTATAGGTTTATATCATTCTAGATAACGCCACAAGTAATTTATTTAGAATTAATAAGTAAATAAAGTCTAAATATAATCGTTTTTAAATAAAATTATTGTTTGAATTACTGATATGTACAAAAATTTTATCTTCGTACAGTCATTTTCATCATTCTGACCTAAGAGAGAACAAAAAAATAAACCTTTTTTTTCTTCTAATATATCATTGCTACTTATGAAAAAATAACTTTTTTTATTGTTTTAAACTCAATGAAAACAATATACGTGAATAATAAAAAAAAATTCTCATTCAATCCAAAGATAGAATGAATTCATTTTTTCCTCAATTAGTAAAGATTTCTTTGTATAAATAGCAAAGTATCTTGTGCATTGCCCTTCGCTCAGTAAGTGAAGTGTGGCCTTTCATGATAATTGAAATACATAGCTATATTGTCATTTGTAATGCTAAGAAAAATAAACATTTTTGCTGTAGTTTATAACACAATAAGCCTTGTAAAAGTACTTAAATCCGAGTGTTCGTATGCTGAGACAGTTTTTACTATATGAAAGATGTTTGATTGAGTAGTAATATTATGTCGTTCTGAACTCTGTAACGATATCAAATCTGATTATGATTATAAATTTCTTTTCTAATGAATCATGATATGTAACTCAACAACCGTCTAATCTCAATCCTGAGCCATGTCGAAGGTTGCTAATGACTCATGTTATTGCTACATAAACAGGCAACCAACAAACAGTATAAAAGGGCACGGAAAGAAAAAACAGAAATGTGACAAAAAATGGGCATGGCACATGTAACCAGTGGTCGAACGACTTTTACCTATCAAGATTTAATCAATTCAAATGTAAAGAAAAAAAAATCTATTAGGTAATCTCATTCTTGTTTTTTTTCTCTATTTTAATCTCTAGTCATCAACATTGCCGACATCTTTTATTCCAAAGAGCCTTCTTAAACGTATGTTAATTCGAGAAAATGAATTACGTTTATCTAATGAATATCAAAAACGATATTGTGAAGCTGAACAATCATCATCGTCATCATGGTTGGATATAACAGATGAATTACAACGACAAGTAATTCGTGAATTTAACTTAGAAGATGAAATGCATGAAGCACTTCTATGTTTACGATGTGCAACACAAATTTATCCTGATTTACAATCGATTCCACTCTACGTTAAATATAATCGAGCTAGAGATGGCGATTTACGAATAGGTGATATTGTACCGAATGTCCCAGTCGTTCAACTCGACGGACAAGATAGTCAATTATTCGAAGGATTAAAACCTTCATCGACAGTATTGATTGGTGGATCATATTCATGACCGCCATTAAGAGCTATTATGTCTCGGTTATCTGAATTGTATAATGTCTATTGTAAATTTATTAATTTTCGTTTTATTTATATTCTTGAAGCACATGCTCAAGATGAATGGCCTATTTGCAGTGCTCGATGGTGTCCAACAGGCATGCCAGTAAAATATACTCAAACTCATACTGTTGAAGAACGTTTAGCAGTTGCAAAAGATTTTATTCGAGATTTTAATTTTCCGATGCCGGTTGTGATCGATAAACCAGAAGAAAATTTATTTGAAAAAATATATGCATCATGGCCAGTTCGAATTTATGTTATTGATAAAGATTATCGTTTGACATATAAAGCTCAGCCCAGCGAAAGTATGTTGGAATTAAATGAATTCACTGCACATCTACAATCAATTATTCAATGAAATAAATAAAATGAATATTAAATGATGATGCAATTTAAAAGTCTCAAAATAACGAGAAAAAATTGTATTCAGAGCAATTATTCTTTGAATTTATTTCATTTTAATTTCTTGTTATTTTCATTTTTAAAGATAACATGTGAATATTTTACTATGTAGTAAAACGGAAGCAAGTCATGATTGTTCGATACATAAATGTACGCCAATACTATCCATTCAATGACATTTAGATGATACTTGAGTATGCTTCTCGAAAGGAAAATTGTCGGTTAATTCTACATTGAAAATAAATCATTATTAAAAAGAATTGTCTCATAATATAATTCAACGATCAAACATTCTCAGTTTAGTGACTTGATTATCATTCTACTCATTTTTTTTTAAATTTAAAACTTGTTGGTTGAACACGACTCAATCATCAATTATTAAAATTGCTTCCGTAGTATTTGTTTTACCGGCAGTGCGGATGAAGCTTTTAAAAATCGTATCGTTCAATACCTTGAATAATACTTATTCGGAATAGAAAAATTTCAATATTATTCCATTTTAATAATTAATATCTATTTTATCAGTTATATTAATAGTAAAAAAATACAAAAATCTTGAGGGCGTTGCAGTGGTAGAAACAACATTTCACACTACGGATAATTGAAAGGCTTCTTGTGGAAAAAATGCATCTTCGAAAAATCCCACTATGGGAGTTCAAAATTTCGCTCAGGGAACTGGCATATCTCTGGTCGCCTCTTGTACCCGCAACTAATTCATTGATTGAATCGAGTTAAGTAAACGTCGAACAGGTCGTACTGCAGCTAATCGTACTTCTTTGACACCGTTTTCTAATTGTTCTAATAATGTTCTATGATGTGATATCCAATGTGGTAATGTCCATGAATTCATAGTATTATTTTTATCGTGATGTAATACTTTCTGTGAATTATAATTTAAAACTCTCAAACCAATGCGACCAACGTGAGCAAGATTTTCTGATAGTCTTTCAATATCTTGTCCCCATACGTTTTTATATTGATATTTTTCTATACTATTAAATAATGTACTTAAACGGAGATGATTTAGAGACCAAGTTTGAAATATATCACGAAGTCTTTCATCGTTAATTTGAAGATTTTCTAATTTCCATATGGATTCACTTTCAGAATGTAAAGCATCAGCAAATGTTGTTAATGGAAAGTTTGATGTATATTTACTAAGTTGAGAACGTTCACCATGACCATGTGGTTCAGATGCGTCAGCTAAAATTACGAATGGATGCAGAAGAGTTATTTTTGTAGTTCGGTTGAGAATTAAATTTTCTAATTTATTCATATATGATGAAAGATGTGTAACACCTGTTTTCATTTGTTCAAGTAAGTGACTCATTCGAAAGAGACGTTCATAGAGAAAATATTGATTGGTATTTGAAGGTGAAGACCATAAGCGTTCAGCAATAGCAAATACCCGAGGCCAAATCCGAGAATCAACAGTGTATTGTGAAGCAAATTCAGTCCACATGCAAGCTTCTCCGCCTAAAATTCGTTGTTGTTGTTCTCTATTGAGTAAAAATAAATCACTTCTTTGAATTGGATCAACTGTGTAATGATTCGTCGATGATGCCAAGTGATCGAGATAATAACCACTAGAAAGTATACTTCCGAAACCTCTTTTTACAGCATTCACCGTTGCTTGCCGACTTTTCCATGATTGAATAATAGCATCACTGTTGATTATTAAATTTTCATCGATTTCATCAAGAATTTCTTCCCATCCAATCATTATTTTTCCATATTTTTTTAGCATGGCTTGTACACGTTTATTAAAATATGCTTGTAAACCATTTTTATTTCTTAATTTATTCTCTGAAATGAAATTTTGTATTGCTGGTGACTGTGCCCAATGAGTACCTTCGACTTCATCACCACCAATATGAAAATATGCATCAGGAAATAATTTTGTCATTTCTTCAAAAAATTTATCAAGAAATGTATATGTAGTCTGTTTAGTTGGATCCATCGTCGGTTTTAGAACACCCCAACTAGTTTCAATTTGATACGTACCAGGTTCAGTGGCTAATTCTGGATAACCAACAAACCAACTANNNNATAACAAATATTAAATCTTTCTAATTTCTATGTTCTTTGTTAGAATTAGAATTTCAAAAGAAATTCTTTCTTTTTCTGATTTGAAAGAAACGGTGCATCCGTTATTAATTACCTTGTTGTATGGCCAGGTATATCAAATTCAGGCACAATACGTATACGTCGTTGCCTAGCGTATTCCACAAGATATTTAATATCTTTTTGTGTAAAAAAATCTGTTCTATCGTGTAATAAATTATATTGAATACTTTCAACACGAAAGCCTTGGTCATCTGATAAATGTAAATGAAGAACATTAAGTTTACTTATTTCCATTGCATTCAGTGTTCGCTCAATAACTGTTACAGGCATCCAATGACGACAAACATCAAGCATTAAACCTCTCCATGTAAATCGAGGTCGATCAGTGATATTTACTATTGGAATATAAGATACGTTTGATGAGCCTATGCGTTCAATCAATTGTACGAATGTTGATAAACCTCGAAGAATACCTGCCAATGTTAATGCACGTAAATATGTACCTGTTCTGGTTACATTAAGCGCATAAGATTCGTCTTCATCAATTTTTGGATACCTATATTCATCGGCATCTTTCAATAAACAGTCGATAATAAGTTTATTCTCCGAAGTAGAATATTTTTCCCTATTCTCTATTGATAGTCCTGTAAGTGATGAAATATAATTTGAATAACGATTAATTGCTAATTCAAGATCTCTAACAGATTTTTGTTTTGATATAATTTGAAAACCATTCGATATTTCTAATGTTCCATCGTGTGTACTGATAAATTGTGGAATCGGTATCACTTTGATTTGTGTTGAGATGGGAATATTTCTAGATTGAAAACGATCATGGTTGGATGAATAATAATAAGCATTTTGTACCAGTGAAAATTCGAATGATTTTTTTCGGAATAAGGAATAAAGAATTAATATAAAAGTAGTTACAAATGTTACCGATAATATTCGAAAAATGAATCGAAGTCTTGTCATATTAAATTAGTCAATCCATGAATAATTTTACAGAATAAATTTAAAATTTTACCACAACTGCTTTCACTTGTTAAAATTTACTTTTAATTATTTTATTTTATTCATTGTGATGAATGCTCAAGTAAATATCTATTAAAATATGTTTAATCAGTATGTCAAATATTCATTAATACGGTTAAAACAGGTTATTTTTTTCGAATAAAATATTGTTAAACGTGTTCTTATATTAAGCAATAGAAATAAAGTTATTTTTAAATTCTAAGAAATGACAGTCCGCTCGTTTGACATGTAAGCAGAAAACATATAAAATTACCACCCACATCCGAACGCATGATTTGATGTTTCAATTTTTTTGAAAAAATAGACTTATTGGGTGATGAGAGTATGATACAGTAACACGGAGACAACTACAAACAAAAGAGAACGAAAATGAGACACGCTTGAGTAGTCTATCTGCACATCTTGGCCCCTCTCGAATATAAATATGCACCGAATAGGAAGAAAAAGAGAAATGCGTGTTTCGTGTATGCTTCAAGTCAACACTAGATTTTTTTTTATGAAAATATACCAACTATAATGCAAAATTTCTCTTCTAATACATTTTTTTTCTCTTTTTATGCGTCTTTAGTTACTATGATTATAAGGATTTATTGATCGAATTTCATCACTAAAATGTTCCCAGCAATCATGATGAATATGTCTTACTGATTATGAAATACAAATCGATTAAATATGTATATACAAATAGTTTTCGAATAAAATAATTTTTAGTACCTGAACAAAATTCCTCACAACAATTGCATTTAATTAATCCTAAACATATTGCATTGGACACATTGTGTTTATATAATCGAAATAGTTGTTGCACATCTAAGTAATTATTTTATGGTTAACTTTCTTTCTCTTGCGAGGCTCGATAAGTATTGAAAGAAAACTAGGGCACTATAATCATCATGATAAATAGCACAGGCAAAGAAAATGATATATATAACAATAAGAGTTTGCATTCATCTATGAAACCCGATGCCAGAGGAGCTTAAGTAACTAAAAGAAATTTTCTCGGAGTTGCTGCCGGAGCAATTTTGAAGGATTTTTTTTTCTTTCGGAATAAACGTCAGAATTGAAACAACAAAATCACTCAATTTCTTCTATTCTTTTATCGTACCACATCTATTCTTTATGTGTCAGGTAATGAACAAGAGTACACTACTTTATGAATTCATAAGTTGTAAAGAAGAAAAGAATTCTTATCAACAAATGGAGAAAAAAAAGATCGAGTCGCAAAGTTTGTTCTATAAAGCGATTATTATGAATCAATTGATTTCATGTGCAACTAAGCACTTCTCTTTATACTTTTCCATTTCTTAATTTTAGCATATACTTTTAAGCAATTGTTGTTAATATAAATAAAGAAAAGATGAATGAAAAATTATTTGAGAGTAAAAAGTTGATGAAAAAAAACATATATTTTGTCGATATTAGTGTAGTGAATTCACCAGTAATTTATGATCGATGAATATATTATCAGTAAATATTTATAAGAAAACAAAAAGATTGTGTTACATAGAACAAGCTCATAAAGAATGAATATAATTAAATATTAGAGTCGCTTTTAAAATGGTTCTCTAAAATTGATGATTTACTAACTTTTTAGAAGCTATCAAAAGTCGATCAATGTCAGTATTTAATGAAATATGTAATTGTGAGTGTGATGCTTGCTGTTCTTTTGTTTTATTGCGATCAAAGATCAATACAGAAGAAAAAGAATAATAATGCTGATTGCTATTGAGCGAAGAAAGAATAATTCACATTATCGATTGTTGGTTATAGATGTTCACATCAACGAACAATATCGAAACCGTACTCGAATTCCAACAAATACAAAATAATTTCTTTTACTCTTTGTCATTCAAGATATTGTATCATAGACAATCTTGAAATTGTTTCTGCTAATTAAATATGGCTTATTTTCAAAGTTGTTTTTTTGCAATTTTTTCAAGTATCTATTTTGATAAGTCTATTATAAAAATTCTGCATAATATGTAAAAAGTTATATTCGATTCGATCACTTTTTTCTTAAAATTGTCTCTTCATTTTTGTTATAGATAAGTTAATTAATAAATAACAAGTGCAATAGTCAAATCAAAATAGTAAAAGTCAAAATCAATCACATTTTAGCACCAGATTGTTTTAATATGAGATATATGAATTTTTTAACTAAATAGCTAGGCCCGCCATACTGAAACAATAACGACAAGATTTTTTCATTCCTTGTGATTTGGCAAGTACCCAAGGTGTTTTGTGTACTCAAAAAGTGAGTACATTCTAAATTCTGTCAGCGTGTCCGCCCGTCCGTTAACACGATAAATTTTGAAATCCTCATCCAATTGTCATGAAATTTTGTACACAAAATGATCTCATCAATATCTCAGTCGAGTTCGAAGATGAGAGAGACGCGTCAAGAAATGACTGAGTTATCGAAAAAATTGTCATTATTGACCATATACCATCCCTGAGAGGAGGGAGAGTACAGGGATTTTTTCAAAATAAAACGTATTTCTCAGAATTATTCACAACATATATAAATCGACTCAGTTTTTGAAGTGCACATAACGACCGTATGCAAATCCGATGTTTCCGCATGTATTAATAATTTATGACTTCCATGCCATCATGATTTTTGCTAATAGCAATGCGTCGATTATGAAGTACAGCAATACATTCACCATCTTTTTCCAGATTAACGGTTTGCTTTTTACCACCATAATGGAGTATATAAAATTTGCGATGTCCTGTTGTAATAAAGAATTGATCTTCTCCATCGGTACGAATTTCGACATCGTCATTATATCTTCCCAGAGGAAGTGAATATAATTTATTCATTTCTAAATCACAGAAAGTAACTTGAAACACTTTATGGTTGTTTCGCATACGAGTGCAAAGTGACGCGATAAAATTATCCGTTATGCAAAAACTGACACTTTGATTTGTAAAAACTCCAAGATGAAGACTGTTAAAATTAATGGTACTTATACACTGAAACTCAGTGGAATAGACTTGAATACCACTGAAGTCGTCTTCGTCAGAGTCACTCCATGTAAAGAGGGAATTAGTATTTGCTGCCACACGACAGTATAACCATTTCTCCCGTATAACAGCTAGAATTTTAAATCGTGTATTTATATACGCCACTGTATAAATCGCATCTTTAGTAGCACAGATAAACTTTGAAATAGCGCCCCACCATATCATATCTTCGATGCGGGATTGATGCCAATCTCTGTATGAATCATTATCGTTCATACGAGCATAATATGCAATTCTATCAGGCTGATCATCGTAATAAACACTATACATTATATTTTCTCCGTCGCTTGCCATTCGATTAATATTGTATGTTGTTTCTATGAAGCCACACTCCGCGTCATTGTTATCATCAGTATCACTAAGATCATCGTATTCCTCCATGTCATCTGCTAAATTCTTCTGAATTGTAGTGTGTTGTGGAATACTTAACGGACGAGTTCTAGAGAACGATTCTTTCACTATTGTGGAAGGTACTTGTTTTGTTTCTTTAGCAATAGTTTCGACAGAAGCGGCTTCTGTAATGGCCACTGCATAATCGAATTTTATAGAGAACTCAGGCTTCGTCTTCAATAAATTCTCGGTTCTGATTGCTTTATATGTATTGATGGATTGTGCAATAGACTTAAGCTTTGTTAAGAGATTTGTCGTTTTTGTCGTTTGAGCAATATTTTGTTTAGCCAAGCCATGAATTTCGATACCAAGCACGCTCAAATCTGAATCGATTTTAAGTATAGAACTCTAAAAATGAATTAAATTATCGTATTGATTTAGTAAATTTGCATTTTTACTTGTGCATTTTGTTTGGGTTCTTCGATATCTGAAATTATTTTCTTTTGTGTTTCAATTAGCTCATCGATATATGTCTTAAAATATTGATTGACATCCTCTATTGATTTTGCTGTTTCATCAACAACAATGTTTTGTTTTGCCTGTAAAAGTTCTTTCAATTCATTGTATTGGTGGGAAACCTGAGTGACTTCTTGCAAAAGTTCATCATGATGTTCCTTTGTACAGTCGATACATAATGGTGTAGAACAATGTTTACATTGACAGAATGAAGCCCGCGTACGACTATATTTACTTAAACAGAATGCGCAAGATTCGTAGTCGTCAGTATTAGATAATACTGATGCCGTAGCCATGTTGTATATGTTGGTTGTCTAGGAAAAAAGAAATTGCTTCTCACTCAGACAAGTAACAAAAGATATGACGTTTTTACGCATGCAAAGCAGACATTTTGACGCGTTAAAAACATGTTTGTTTTTGACAAAAAAATTGTTTCAAGAGACTTTACTGTTAATGATAGCAACTCCATTTTTCTAGAGAAAAACTCTTTTAACCCGTGAAAATGTGCTCTTTTTATGTATCAAAACGTCATCTTTTTCATCACTGATGTGACTTGGTTAAGAATCATAAAAGCTCTAAAGAACGAAGAAAAAAATCGACTGCATTGCGATAAAAATGAGGCAAGCAACATGTGCCGCGACCCTATGACTAGAGTAAAAGGTATGATGAGAAAGGACAGAAAGTGAAAATATCGAAAGGGAAAATGTCGAAAAAAAATTGAGGGCTGAAAATGTGTATGTAAGAGTGAGGGTGGTGTTTTCTATATTTTTCATTTCTGTCTTTTCCCATCCATTCGAATAAAAAGTACACGGTGCACACAAGTTTGAAAAACAAAAACATTGAATCATCTATCGATCAATAGCAGAAGATTATATCTATAGACTTTTGTAACAGAAAAGAAACAAATTGACATAACTAGACACTCAAATAGTTTGAACCTTTAGTTTTCTAATATCTCCATGATATTCTCTGACGTTCATATTGTTATATATTTATAAATTTGAAAAATAAGTCCTCAAAATGACTACTACCTATTTACGTATGAAATTTTGAAAAAAGTCATTGACACCTGTTTGATTCTGATAGCTCATATTTTCTAGAAATAATTTGCCGCTAACGTCATGTTCTTTGATAGAGGATAAATCATAAAAATACAACAAAGTCTTAATCCTATTGTATAGATGTCTTTGAAAAAGCAATTAAACAATTCTGAAAAAAAAAATTTTTACTGACCGAAAATAAAGGAATTTACATTTTACTAGTTTATTTCTGGAAAAAAATTTTTTATTGATGAAAGTATTACACGAACGCAAAGTAGAGTAAAACGCATTGGTATCAAAATCTATTTAGAATCTCACAAGTTCTAAGTCCGAACGTGAGTTTTTAGTAAGAACAATATTGTGACTATTGATTACCGCCAGACAGCTGGCTTGTTTTCCAAGATTAATTGTCTGTTTCGTTCCGTTGGGTGCGATAATATAAAATCTTTGTTGTCCCACAGCAACATAAAACCGATCGTTACCGTCAGTTCGAATCATGCTTACAGTTTCGCTCGATTCGAGACGAACTCGTTTTATTCTTTTCATATTAAAATCATAGAATTCAATGTGTGACACATATCGATTATTTTGTACACGGCGAATCAAAGTAAATGCAACGAGATTATCAGTTAAACAGAAACTAGGACTTTTTAATGATTGCGACATCTTAAAATTGATTGATTTTACTAATTCAAAGTTTATATCATAGACGTAGATTTTGTCTTTTCCATGAATCCATAGATGGTCAGTGTTAGCAGCTACGCATACTCGTATACGGAGATTACCTATAACATTAAGAATTTTAAAACTTTGATCTAAGTACTCAATCGTATAAATTCCATTTTTTGTGGCACAAATAAATCTCTTGATACTATTCCACCATATTATATCGACAATACGCGAGTGGTTCCACACTTGGCTAGGATCAAACTGTGCATAATTAGTACTTGTCTCTTCTAAATAGCAATATGCAATGTATTCTTGTTGTGGATCTTCAATGGTCGAATACAATATATTTATTCCATCACTTTCCATACAATTGACACTGAACGTTGTCGATTCAAATTTATCTCGATTACGAAAATGACTTTCATCGGGACAAGAAAAGTTGATGTTTTCATTCTGATAAATTTCACCATCTGAGATTGAGTTTTCTAACTGAAAATCTTCAATATTATATTTTTCTTGAGAAATATTCCTTGTCTGTTCAGTATCATTAGTTGTCGATTTCGGCAATAAATCAAATCTCAATTCGTATTTTGGCATCTTTAATGGTAGATCGTATTCCTTTGCCGGTGACAATGAATCCAATCGTTGAATCAGTTCATCCAGTTGTTCAAAGATTTTTGTCAAATGCTCTGATCGAAAAGTATTATTTTTTGTAAAAGTTTGAATATCATCTTGGAAAATTTGCATTTCTGATTCTATTTCATAAACGAATTTCTAAAAAAAAAACAAAATAGAATTAAATAACAATTGATAACAGTTTTGTATCATATTACCTTTGCTTTCTGTTCTGCGTTCTCAATATTCAAATCAATGCTCACTTTTTCCATAGTAAGCCTATCGATCAATGTTGTATACCATTCACTTAACTCTTTTTTTGATGCAACAGTTTCCTTTGTAATTAATATTAGTTTTGTATCTATTAATTGTTTAAGTTCATTATATCGATTTGAAACTTGTACGATACTTAGTTGCAATTCATCATGATGATCTTTCATACAATCAAAACAAAGCGATCTAGAACAATGTTTGCATTGACATAAAGATGGTCGAATTCGTTCATGTTTACTGGAACATATTACACAAGAATCCGATAAATCGTTCGATGTGGATGCTTTACTCATAGTATACTTAATAACTTTTTAAAACTCAATGTTTACTCAAAATTTTATCTTTAAGACAAACATAAAGAGGAATGTCAATATAAATATATCCTACTATCTATGATGATCATATAACAAGGAGAAAGAATCATTTTTTTACGGATTTGTTTACTTTGTAAAAGATTTTTGTCTATGAAATATACTGATTATTGACATGTAGATTGAATTTTTCTCATGATATTATCAGTTTTAATATGAAATAAAACGAAAAACGATACTCGATACTCAATAGAAAGCATTTATTATATAAAAAGTTTCAAATTCATTTCAACTTTTTTCTAAATATTTAGTAGAACCGCGGGATATTACGAAAAAAGATCTTAATACGAAGCTTCCTCACCAAAATATCTCCGATAACAGATCTCATTATACTCCCTGTATTATCTAGACTGTGCATTAAATGGAGAAGTTTTTCGTAACACATAGGATACTCAATAAGTAGGATCGATTGGAAATCTATTCTTGAGAGATCCAAGTTTTTTTTTATCAATATGTTATTTTCGAAGAGAATGCTTGGTTTGATTGGAAACCTTAGCACTGATATCATTTTAATGGACTCTGTTATTTATATTACAAATAAAATTTCTTCCGTTTCAATAGATCGACTTGCAATTGTGTAACTTAACTTTTCGTAATTTAAATAATTTTTAATTCAAACTATCTGCTTCTGACTGAAGTACTGTATAACGGACTCGTATGAAACCAGCAAATATATTTTTGAACAGGTCGTTCAATTCGATTTTCACTAACGATAAGAAAAATGACATGAAAAATATAAATCATTCTTTTTTTAATGTTGTTCTATCGAAACAACATATGGTAACTTTCTACTCGAACTGAATAATAGTATCGAACCATTAATCTTTTGATCTCAAAATTTAATTCGACAGTCAAACAAAAACGTTGAAACCGTTTTATTTTCCTTGATCATACTACGTATTGTAAAACGAGACTTAATTCCAATGAAATAGATATCGTACCTGGAGAAAAAGCAAACTTTATTGCGAAATAAAAAGATTTAATTGAAAAAAAAACCGTTTTAGGCCTGTCAAGTACAATGTTAAAGCAAGATTTATTCACTTTTTTCCACAAAACGTCACTTGTCATTGAAATAGTTATCAATACTTGTGAGACGAATTCATATAAATTAATTGACAAAAACATCAATTGCTTTTTCAATTTCATTTTTTCGAAAAGGCAGAATAGAAAATGGCTAGCAACAACTTCTTGATCTTTTGCATCGTCGCTATTACTTTGGCATGTTTCATCGACACCAGTAAGAATTCATAATAATTTAAATGCATTTTTGCACCAATGAAAATTATTGTGTAGCTTTGGGCGCGTCTGGTTGGTGTTATCAATGTGATTCTCGGGATCCTGGTTGTCAAATTGATTTGAATGTATTGAATTCGGCACATTTACGAATCCCATGCAATGGACAATGTTACATTCGTGTTAAAGCAAGCAGTAGGCTATCGCAAAAGTTGTTTTTCATTAGTTTCTTTCTATTCGATACGATTTTATAGTTATGTCTCGTGGTTGTTCTTGGGAATATGGATTTATGACCAGACAAATCCCATATACTCCAATTTATGAACAAGAAGCGATGTGGATTTTTTGTGATACTGCTTTGTAAGTAGTTTATAATAGCTATTCATGTACTCTGTATAATATGTTTTCTATTTAGATGTAATGGACATGCAAATGGATCTGCATAAATATTATTACGACTTAGGATTCTGAAAAACCATGAATTATTTTTAAATTTAGTTATGAAAAGAGTTTTGAGAAAAAATAAACAGCATAGAGATTTGGCTTCTAAAATATCTTGGCAAGATTTAGTTTTAAAAATTGATGGGTTATAAAGCTGTACAAATGAGAGAATTCTCATCGTACGACGCTTACTTTTTGTAGAATTCCTTTACAAAAAGAAAAAAAAATACTCGGATCGAAGATACATTCTTCGTGAAACTTTAAAAGCATTTTTTTATCATTCAGTGGATTTCTTGATGTTTGCCACATTGCAGAGTAACTTATGTACTAATTACTGCCGAATGAAATAGTAGCTTAAAACAGATATTTTGAAATTTAACCTAGCTTTTCAATCTTAATATTGTTCTTTGTTTTAAGTGCATTATTAGTCTTACCATTGTGTGACAAATAAATACCACATTTGAAAATAGTACTTTCGTTAGCATTGTTGTTGCTATTTTCAACAAGATGCGCCGCACTTGATACCATCTGACAATCAAATAGGATGACATGACATAAGCAGAAAGCTCAATGAAACAAATCACGTCTTCGAAAAGAATATTGTTGATTTAATATTGCTAACTGTCGGATTAAACTTTTACTATCATCATGTAGTGAAGCGATTTTTTTCCCTGGTGTTATCCCTATAAATTGTTCAGTCTTCTGAAACACGAGCACCGGACAGAATAGAAATGTCAGTTGACAAGTAACATAAAGTACTGTTGTTTCTATTTTGTTCAATGAATCAAACTCAATATTGAACACAACAACGATGAACTCCAACAAATGTATTTCTTTCTCAAGTATGTCCTTTTATCAATACCGTCAATCATTCTACTTTTCACATAAAAATCCCTCGGGGACTACGTTCATTACTTTCTTTGTCTCTTGTATGTATCGAAATAAATCAAAGAATTCAATCTATTCGAGACAATAAAATGTTTCATTTCCATTCAATATCTTTTCACTCTTAAAATATTCCAAGGACATCTGCAAGTGCTGAAGTAAGATATGTATTTGTATAAATAACTATAATAAATGCTAGAAGCACTAAACACTTAACAATAGGCATCTTATCATTGTTCTCCTAAGAATCATTCATAAATACATATCTATATACTTCATATAGAAAAGAGCGACAACAATGCTTTATGTTAAAGGTTGTACTTTTTATCTTATTTTGAAAAAAGAAAAAGAAAATGAAAAGACAAACACAAATAAATTAATATCTCATAAAAGAAACGAAATCAGCAGAACAACCTACACACATCTTCTTTTTTTTTGTTTTTGTTGCTTTTATCGATAGAATGAATGACTGTTACACAAACGACATTTACACGCGTAAAACTTATCTTTAACGCCTTCATACACAAATATATATAGATATATGTACATACAAAAGAACTCTATCTGACTTCATAGTTTATAAAAATTCAACTTAACGTTTTCTTCTTCTTAAAATCGATTATCTTGTTTGTTGGCTCGTGTTGCTGATTTTCGTTTAACTGCTTTAGCTGTGACACGTTGTGGTGTTTGTTTATTCGTTTTTTTCAAATATTTTTCACAAGCCGAATCAAATGTAATCGCAAATTGATTTGCATTATTATATTCAAATTTTTGCCGAATAAATAACCCAAATATTTGTGTGCGCGTAAACCACTCTAAAAATAATTCAATTGTATGCTGTTTCGATTGAAGAAATTCTTCACGTTGAAATGTTTCATTAAAATAATCTTTATAATTATAGCACGATTGTACAAATATAGACATAAATACGTCGTGTAAACGCTGTTGACATTCGTCTAATGATAAACTTAATCGAGTTTTACGCAAGAGCGATATTTCTTGTTTTAATTCAATTTTAAATATTTTTGGTAAAATTTGAAAATGCGGACTGTTTTCTGAATTCGGCGTAGGAAAATAATGTAAATTGTCTGTTGAACTACGATGAGAATTATTCATTCTATAATCATCTATTGAACGTATACGATCATGATCAATATCAACTATGAGTATATCAGAATTGTCTTGAGATAAAAAATCATCATTGCCCGAAAGATATGATTCACATGAACGTAAGATTCCAATAATATAAGGTGTTGGAGCTTGTACGATATCGAGCATTAATGCAGGTAGAATTGGCACAAATGTATGTGGCCAAGAAAATGGATATAGTAAACAAACAAATGTATTAATTAAACGTGTTAGCGGGCCGAGTTCATTGCCAATAAAGATTAATTTTTGTTCGTAGAGAATTGAAGAGAATATTTTTATGATGGTTTCTAAATAGAAAATAAAATTATCAGCAATGCATATAAACTCCAAATTGATCATTCTGAGCATAAGAAACAGCGCATTACTGAATTTACTTTCTCTAAATTTTTTCGTTATCGAACTTTTTTTGTCTCTTCAAAATACAAACGAAAGAATACTTTGTCTCGTACTAATAAGTCTAAACAGAGGAATTCTGCAATATAATCTATCGAAAGTAAAAATTTATCTTTAAATATTTCTTCCCGAGCTATTTTCTATGAAAATCAATAATTAATAACATACCTGTTGATAGGTTAAGTAAAGTAATCGAATCAATCAATACTTTTCTTCTATCATATTCACATTTTAATGTATATAATCCAACTGGCGATGTCGTAATATGTATTGTATCACCTCGATTTGGTAATCGATGATGATAAATTTCTTCTAGAAATGTTTTTGCTTCATTCTCTTTATATGACAGAAATAATTCGGTAGCTGTCGAAAGAATTTTTTCATAAATTTCAATCATGTCAAACGGTGAAACAATACATAATGCATTGAGTATACGTTTATGAAAGAATCGTGAACAATAACCATATTGACGCACACCATGCATATTCGTCAATGTAAAACGAAAATATTCTTGCGTGGACTTTTTCGCTAATGACAACGGATTATTATTGGAATCGAGTTGATCGGGAAAACAAAAATATCTTAATGTTGCTTCATCTTGTGCATCTGGCGGATATTTAAATTGTATTGGTGCTGTTGTTGATAAATGTTGACTAAAATTTGATGATAATAGGCAACCGTTTCCATTTGAAAAATATCCAATTTCTTGTTCAGGTAAAATATGAACAACATAATCGTATAAAGTTATTATTTCACTTGTTAATAAACTAAGACTTGGATCCGTAAGTAAACTTGGCATATTATTTGATGTACTTAATGAATCGCAAATATTTTGAACATGATTAACATGATCAAGTTTTGATGTACGAATATTATCATTATTTTCTGATGATGTACTACCTGTATCGTCGCTATCGTTTTGTGGTGAAATACTATCATTGCGATTTGTTGTTTTTTCGTTTAATGATTGTTTTGACAATGATATTGGTAGAATACGTTTAAAACGATCAAGAAGAGCACGTGGTGAAAATGGAGATCGATTTCGAGATGTTTTAGTAAGATTCGGTTCACTAATGCCTTTTTTCATCGAAGATTTTCTGCTTGTTTTTTGTTTGGATAATGGCGTATGAAGTGAAGGAGTATTTGTATGTATTGTATTTAGTTCAGTTTGCGGACTATTACAGAGAAATGCTTCTCTATCGTTGTTGCTTAACATTGGTGATACTGAAGATTTTGATGGTTCGTTGGAGAGAGATGGTTTTTCTGATCGACGTGATTTGCGAGTTTGTTCTTGTTTTAATGGTAAATGATTATTCAGTAGTAAAGTATTTGTAACATTCGCTGTTAAATCCATACAACTAACTGAACGTGCACCTTAAAATAGTTTAATCACGTGAAAATATGTGTTTGGTTACATGCATATTTTAATGTGTCATGAACTTATAGCCTCGCAAGCGAAAGTATTTTCTATGGTAAGAGTGAAAAATATGCGAAGAATTTTTCGTTAGTTTAAAAGTCAAGTAGGATTAATAGAAAAGACGAGATGTTTACATCTTCACATTGATAAAAATCTTATTTTTGACTAAAAGGAAACCCCTCGGATTTAGAGATGGGTATGACTGTAATACGACCACCTTTGATATGCGTTCTATTCAGTTGAACTAGTAGTTGCTATTGTAACACGAGTGGTTCAAGATAGTTCAAGGATTCAGTTCGAAATTTTTTTCATTCAGTAGGTTATAGTAGGAGAACATTCTTGCTGCATGTATGTTATTAGAAAATAGATTCTTGAGTTTAAAAGATTTTGTTAAGTGAGATTTTATTTTTATTACTTAGTTGAAGTCGACTGGTAAAGTCGAATCTATTTGCTTTAAGCTCGGTCAATGCAGATATCTTATAATTCTACTCCTCAACAAAAACAGAAAAAAATGTTTTTAAAATCGTACAAAAATGTTATTCTGATGTTTTAAAGTAACAAAAATGTGTAGTGTTTTCTTACCGAAATCTAATATTGGTGAATTTTCATTTGATGACGATGACAATACTTTTGAACCTTTTAGTTTTGCTATAGTATTTCCTTTTTTCTCCTGTTCGAATGTTCTTGGCGGTTTTTTTGGTGGTAATGTACATAATACTGGACTGTCTACTTGAATTACCGGGGTTTCTTGTTGTTCATCAATTGGTTTATGTTCTGAATTTGCACTACACGTATTAACATCGGTTTGTTGTTCTTGTTCATTGTTGAGATTCATAACTTGAAAACCCATTGAACTAGTCGATGTTAGTGGATATCTTCTAGTTGGATTTGATTTATTAACAAATTCAATACGTTCAGCATAAATATTATTCCATCGACGAATTGTTTTATCGACTTTCTTATCCGTATGATCAATAAATGATGTTGTTTGAACTGTATAAGATAAATTATTCGGCTTGTTTGATGCTATCACGGGCTCGTGAATCGATGTTGTTGATGAAGGAGAAGTTGTTAATGCTGAATTACGTACAATGGCATGACGAATAATATTGCCAGGACGATGAGCAGTTGTTGGTTGACTTAATTTAATTTCTGTACGACTAACCATCGGCGATGATTCATTGGAGCTTTCAAATGCATCATCATTAGGGGGTGAAATTGAGAGTGAAGGATTTATTGTGTTGGATTCATATGGAATCTAAAAATTGTAATCAAATATTAAGTGACAGTTGCTAATAGTAACTTACCCAAGGTTTGGATAATTGTTGTTCTTGTTCTTGTTTATTCCTTGATGATGACGATGGAGATGAGGACGACGACGACGACGAAGAACATGTTGAATGCATTACACAATCATTACTATTATTTGTTGCTATAGAATTACGTTTTGATTTAATTGATGGGGAAGAATTCGAATCGTAACCGGTTGATGAGAGTGATGTTGAAGAATGCAGACGTCTTGAGGCTTTTAGTGAATCATAGGTTTCGTTTGATATTGTTCGTGGATTATCTTGTAATAAATTAGTCTGTGCAGATGTTGTCATAATCACAGGTTCAGTATGAATATCAAATGTATTTTGTAAATTGGATACATAGTGTCGGCTACTACCTGCACGATTTAAAGAACTTGATGTTGATGAATCGTAACTATCTGCATAATTCACAAGTTTTGACATAGCTAATGGACGATTTTTATTAATTAGAGATGTTGTAGGAGAATATTCACCTGATTTAGATAAAGAATTTTGTTGTGAAGGTAATGAAGTACTATGTGTGGACGTTTCTAAAATAAAAAATAAAAAAAGATATATGACTATTGTCTTGACTATATCATAGAAATGGCAAATAAAACTACGATTGCAATTGAATATCATCACGATAATATAATAAATGACGAGTTTCTAATGACTAATAGTATGCTGATATTTTCCACCTACGAATTCAACGTCATAGCCTTTGCAATATTTCTTTTTTTCACTCGTTGTTTTTTTTATTACTATCTCGAAGTATTTCAATGTTTATTCTTCAATATATTTTCTTTCTTCGCTGAAGCTGATAAATCTTACTCCTTAAATTTCGTGCAACAAGTAAAAAAAGATGGACGTTAGAAAAAAGTGACGACCTTGGCATTTTCGTCTGTTTTTTTTTTCTTTTTTGTTCCCTGATGATATATGAAAACGAGATAAAACAGATTTCTTTTTTGACATTCATGCATGTGAATACATTAATAATAAAAAAAAAATGTATTTTTCTTTACACTTTTTGTTTTTGTTTGCTAAAAAAAACAAAGTTATGCTTTACCTTTATTTGAATGGGTCTCATGAGGTAAGCAAATTTGTTGTTTAAATAATTGTTCATCGTCTTTCAGAGGACAGATTGTTTTATGTTGAAGATACTCATGTGTGAGTTTTAAACGAAATGATTGATATTCTGAAGTATAATCACGATAACGTTCTTCTAGTGGTTTTTCATGGTCAAGTTTTGTTGTCGTATGTTTTAACTTTTCATCGTCAGTGACAGGTAATCGAAGTAAAACATCGCATGGAACAGATTTGTGATGTCGTTCATAGATAGTTGATAATTTTTTCGTTGGATATGTTTGTTTTTCGAACATTTGTCTGATCTGTTGAAAATGTCCTTTCGGTAAACTACGTACACTTTCACGTATACGTGAACCCGATCGTACAATACTTTCATCGAGCTCCAGTTGCGCTTTCATCGATAAAACTGCTATACTCTACAAAGAAGAATAGAAATAAAATACAGACTAGGCATATCATTACATTTATGCGAAGTAACAGGTTTAAGCCGATTAAAATTCTTCACGATAAACAAATCATCATTATCGTTTTGATAAAGATATATTCACACTGAATAGTAGGATGATAATATTGTCGAGTAAGTCGCATCTACTTATTGCCTTAAGACTGATTTGTGTATACATGCATATATGCGTATATGAATCTATTCACTTCATCCATTTGAAATTGAGAGAAGCAAATAGAGAAGAGACTAAAAAGAGCTTAGAACCTCAATTAGCTATATTGTATGTAAATATATTGAACAACTCACCCTCGAGGATCTATTTCGATTAACACTCGTCGCTGAACATCTAAGATGTTTATGTTAACAAAAATTAACCAATATTATTCTACTTCTTGAAAATAAAACGAAAGATAAGAAGTCCCTGGTCGTATTATTTTTCTCTCTGTATGCATATCGTGCCAAAAGAAAAAGACCTCTCCGAATATATATATTATATTAGGTTATTATTTATATTTGATTTTTTTCTTTTCATATATGTTCTTTCATGCCTAGACGATAATCGATGATTATAGAAAGTAAAATCTATTTGACGACAAAAAAAGTACTCGAAATGAAGGGTATACTTAATCTTTATCTGTAATGATTAGATTTCAAATAAAGAGGAAAAAAATTAAATTCTACCTACTTCTGAATATGATTCCTTCCTTTTACATTCTACAATAGAATTTAAATAGTAGAAACATTATTCATTGTCTAGTCTATATTTACTTGAACACTATAATCACTGAATATATGTACATATGCTATGCTCAACGATGCGTATCTAACTGATGAACTCATTATGCTTAATCGTAGGTTTGGTTTGGAAAAGAAGAAACAAAAAACAACATACACTGAGTTTCTTACTTGTGGTGTTATCACTATAACTTATATATGTATATATATTTCGGAAGAGTATTGACTCAGACTAGATCTCTCGAGATTGCATTTCATTGACAAAACAATTAAACAATATAGACAATGTTGTCGATGTCATCTAATCTCTCAAGTGAACATATAATCTGTATAGACATGAAGCAGCGAAAGGAACAAGACAGCGTATTCTATGTAGGTGCATATATCTTCTTTTTCGTTTTATGTACGAACTGAATCGAATAACGTAAAAGGTCAATTCATTTCGTACAAGATATAGAAGTTTGAATGTTTGACGAACAAATTAAACATGAAGACAGACACATTGATGATCGGACGAGGCAAAAAAAAAAGGCGATAGGTATATAGAGACGTCAATCGGAATAAAGTTCTGGCCTTGAAATGTGAAAAGAAAAAGAAATTCATTGTTTGATTTAAAAAATCCTTAGAAATTCCATGCAGTCATCGAGAATATTTGTTCAAAAACAATAAGCTACAATTAACTATCGGTCCATTTATTTCTTGTCTTGAAAGGAAAAATGTCACTTAATATTCAAACTACTGATGCAGATAAATTTGTTCCTTTTGAATAGTTCAAAATAAAAAGAAAATCAGTCATTTTTCGGTAATCTACGCTGACAAGTAATTCTCTAAAAACTTATTTCGTCATTATTCAACACTCGCAAAAAGAAAAATTTATTTATTCGTCTAGCGTTCTTTCTTCTTTTCAGCTAGTAGTTCGTTTCTTTACATCATCTTACCTTATGTTATTCTTGAAGTGAACAAATGAAAAAGAAGAAAAAATACCGATGATTCCTTTTTTATGATTTTTTGTGTTTCTGTTTTTCTTGTCATATGTTGATCATTGTAAATGCTATTATTCAAAAGTTACCACGTCTTTTGAAGCATTATTTTCTTGCAATATACATATCATTTCTATTGTCAATAGATTTAGAAGAATAAATTATGCAACAATCTAAAATAAAGAAACACATGAATACAACCAGGATTAAGTTTGTCTGTGTCGATTATGTCAATCGAAAACATCACAATAATGACTATTGTTCAAAAAAGATTTAAAAAAAGCCATCAGCAATTTCTGATATTCGTTTTTTCTCCCTCTCTCTCTCTCTCGTTCTCTCCTACTAAATAAATATACACTTACCGTAAGGAGTGTCAAAAAGAAAATAATAATAAAAAAACGAAAGGAAGAGAAAGAACGAGATGCAATGGTGTACTGCGATTCTTTTTTCCGCATCGTTCTGTTTTGAGTTATATACAAAGTCGTATACTTCTTGTTCCTATGTTCCAAGTATATAGTTGAGAACACACGAACGAAAGAAATATGAATTCCATTTTCAATCTTGACGTATATGTATACATTGAAGGTCAAAAGTTCGCTCATTCAATATACGAGCAAAAATAGTCATGTCATATGTATGTATGGTCTGTAGCTGATGTGTAATTTGTCAAGAGAGAGAGAGAGAGAGTGAAGGACATTGTATTCTTCTTTCACTCTCATATAATTGCTCTGTATTATACAGGTGACCGATCGAATTTCATTTTATATAATGCACCTGTTGGTTTTAACTTGCATGCCAAACCCCGATAATCATAGAGAGAGAGAGGAGAGGCGCATGAAATTCATTCATTGGAAAATCGGAGTCTTTTATTTGTGTCGTATTGTTTCGTGATTGAAGAGTTGGATATAGAAATGAATGATTTATTTGAATAAATCAAATACTCGAGCGGATCAGAGATTGTTAAGCCAACATATCTGTTTGATACTTTTTCAACAAGACTATTCTGATTGTATGAAGCAAGAGAGAGAGAGAGAGAGAGAGAGAGAGAGAGAGAGAGAGAAAGAAAACAAATGATATTTGATTGTAATAGCAAGAATTTTATTTACACAAAAATATCAAACAAGTGTTATCCATTGTGTTCGTTGTATAGTATGAAAATAAATGTTCAAAGAAAAGAAAAGAAATATACCTTTAAGAATACTTCTGTTAATTATATCAATGGAATTAAAGGCTGGAATAAAATGGCATGTCTCTCTCTCTCTCATTTTTACGGTAAGAACAGAAAAGTCTATGACGTATGAGATAATGAAATTGACGCGAAAATAAATATACTACAATTTCCTTAGTCAAAAAGAATATTTTACTTTCGCGTAGGCGATAAATATGATTTTCTCTTTTTACAAAATTACAATCATATGAAAAATATATATTTCAATCATTGAATTTCGAAAAATAACAATTTTTTATGTTCATTTCATTGCCTCATATGTCATATTTTAATTCTTTAAGCATATGCATATATGTATTTCAATAGGTTGTTAAACTTTAGACAAGATCACAAAAAGAATTAAGAGAAATCAACGGTTGAAATTTTCCATGGTTTTCTTCTTCGAAATTTTATTACAAGTTTTAATTCTAAGTGTCATTTGTTGCATTATTCATAACGGGTGCTGTTGGGTTTTCGGTTTGTTCATTATCAGTCAAAACAATATGAGACGAAATTGAAGGTATTGCATTAAGTAAAATATTTCGATTACAAAGTGGGCAACTTTGATGGGATAATAACCATGGATCGATACACGTTACATGAAAATAATGCTCACAAACTTTTTTGTTTAAAAACAAAAAAAAAACAGACAAGGTTGACATAGATTTTAATTTTGTTTTTATACATACCTATTTTTCGAAGTTTTTCTTTACTTTTAAAAGATTCTAAACAAATAGCACACGTTGGTTCTTTATCAGTAAAATTGTTGTCTTCACTATTTGCATCATAGGTAATAATTGGCGATTTATCGAGCATTTGTTGCGTTGATTTTTCAAGTGCTATACGATGTTTTTTTTCCATTCGATTCCGTGTAAATCGCTGATAACAAATAGTAGCAAACCATACAACAGAAGAAATAAATACAAGAACGACGCATGAACAAAGAAAAATAACTCCAACAAGACTTGTTGCAGATAATTTTGCGCCGAACGATTCTTTTGGTTTATTATTATATTGTACAGCGTAACTATCCTGCATGGAACATGTTAAATTCAATACACCGTTATTGCGTGTTGTGATAGACGATAAATTAAGAAGAAGTCTTGCTAATGATGAACTGTCACCTTCCATTTTAAATATAAGATGAGTTTTAAATGTATAATGTTGAAAGAGTATATATACACCTTTGAATAGACGCACATAGATGTATATACACATTTAAAGAAAAATAAAGAAGATATGATCATACTTAGAAAATTCTCAGGACAAGGTCCTGAAGAACCAGGAAATTCTGTACAAGTGATTCTTTTAACATTATACAAAGCAATCTTGATTTGATCTAGTTGTAAAATGAAAGCGTTATTTGCATTTGACCTTTGAATTAGATTGGTAGCAATAGGTATTTTGATAAAATCAAAAGTTTTTCCACGTGTATAAGTAAAAACAAGATCTACTATTCCGTATGAATTTGGGATTTTTTGAGATTCAACCGATTGATGTTTAATAAAAATCATTAATAGAAATAGTCGTTGTTGCATAGTATGAATAGATGTGTGTTGATTTTTACGAGTTTAATAAGAAAATGACTTCAGCCGAATTGAGAATAGAAAAAATGACAGATAGAAAGTTAAGTCAATATTTTACATATTCCTTATTTTTTCTAACTGTGTATTCTACTTTTTAAATATTTAACATCTTCAGAATTAGATCAGCATGTTCTTTTAACGTAGATTTACTCATAATGTTGTTGTTTACGGAATGCCTAACTTTAGATATGAAAATTTATTGTTGTTATTCCATGACAAATACTAAGGCATACCATAGAATCAACAAATGGAATGCTATTTTTACAACAAAAAAAAAAAACTCGTATCTAAAGACTTAAAGCAATATTTTTCTTTAGCGTCATGACTGAAGAGAGAAAAAATAGATCTATCATTGTACTTTCTTATTGAAAGGATAGCGATATTGACTACTTTCTTTCTTCATAAAATTATTCAATAGAAATATCCAATTTTTACCTAAATGTGCACTGTCTGCTGTGTGAGATACCGAGTTTCATTTGTGAAGCACATAAAATATCTTATCAATTCTATAAGAGTCAAAATTGCGAACAATTTACTAATCTGAGGGTGTATTTTTCAATAAAGATAGATGTTCTTCTCCGTTACTTTTTAATTACTCCATTTACTGGATGCTACGACGGCTTTGATGTTTCTACTAGATTTCTAAACAACAGCAGATGTTTCTCCGCTTTTTTTTATCCGTGTCATGAGATTCAAGTTTGTTTTAGATATTTTCGCCATTTTATCATGAAAAAAAATGAAGTATAATATTAAAATTTCCGACACAGCCAACTGCTATGTCTTAATTCAAACAGTAAATCCAACAGATAAGTTAAATTTACATGGAAAAGCATTTCATGACTTTTGCATGATGTTTGATCAAGAATATTATCAATTTCAATTGAAGGCAAAACGAATTGATAAGGAAACAAATGAGTTGAAGAGTACCACACGATGTTGTTGCTCAGGTTCGACAAATGCGATAGGTGAATATTTAAAATGTCTGATGTTACATCGTTACAACATATTTATCGGACAATATGAGAATGTTGATTTTGTTTTTCCTGTTGTTGAAAAAACGTAACAAATTAAAAAGCACATGTTAACATAGGAAGTCATGTTAAGCACCAAGATGGAGGTTTTTTTAACTTTCAAGTAGAATATGATCAATGTTTCGACCTTCAAATTCTGTTTATATGTATGCTTTCTTGCTAATCGAAACTATAGCTCCGATCGTCTTGTCGTTATCCATCCTCGTCAGAGAGTTTCAACATATTAATAGATATTGTTGCTGCAGGTTTCTTGCATTTGCTAATAGTATTGAAACAACCATCCAGGCTAATGTTTGACGAATGTCAATACATAACATATATGACGTAGAAGCAGTGAGGTAACGCCATGCGTTAATGACTTGGTTTAAGTAGTTTTATCATTGTGACCTAGATCGCGTAATGCTCATTCATCTTTCATTTCAATAAGAAAAAAAGTGGCATTATGAGACTGGCAAAGTGTAGTTTGCTTTGTAGAAGTCATACATAACAGAACTATTGAAATCGACCAATCTGCTTCCTGTAGTTTTAATTCCGTTGTTTTTACTTTAGTTATCTCAGTTGCAGAAAGAAAAACACGTGATTTTTCAGTTTTGTTAAATCTACATAATCATCGAGAAGCTAATATTACTTGTGTTTCAGATTAGCTGTGAATGATTGTCACTCGATGTTTTTTCTCGCCTACTCAATGAATGTATCTCCACTGACGGAAATTCATCACCGCTAAAATCTAAATTGACCGTATCAGCAGTTGTTTTAGTCTTACAGATTTTGAAATATTGTTCATCGAAGCGTCTACACTCATATTGATTGAATGACACATCGCTCCGTTCTCTCTACCAATTTCTAGTTTCGTTAGAGTTCACGATTCAGTTAATAATATAAATAAAATTTGATATACAAATTAATCGAAAAACAGCCTGTATTTCATTGAAATTACGTACATACAAGCATAGGCGGCGGAGCCATTAGGCTCGTGAGGCTCAAGCCTACCCTAGGCTGAAAGTGGGTAGACCTTGATAGACTGAAACTGGAATAGATAAATGTTTGGATAGGTTGTTATATGCAAAATGGTTTTATTCTTGTTCAGTTTTGGGGCTTTTCTAACAAATAAGTTATTATTACAAGATCATTTCATATTTTCTCTACTAGTAACTCGTTCGAAATGAAGTATTAGTTGAACGTTTTTGGCATTAAAATTGACATCTAATTCGTAATTCTTAATTTAAGATTGCTGAATTGTTTCCGCAACTTCTGCTTAAATTACTTTTAAATCTTAGACACTCGAATAACATTATTTGTGCCGTGCAGAAATGCGAGCTAAGAAAAAATGATTAAAAGACGATCGAAATCGTATGCTTATAGTTGGCACTTAAAGTGCTTATTTTAGTCGATTTCAGTCTGACTTCAACTCTATTTTTTTCAATGGTAAGACTTGATTTCTCCAAAACGTTGAGCCTACCCTAGATCGAAATCGTTCCGCCGCCTATGCATACAAGTGAAAAGGAGTCACTAAGAAAGTTGATGATTGTATAGAATTCGATTATTTAATTAGAATAGCTCGATTTTAGAATAGATTATCTTGCATCCATTTGATTGATGTAAGAATTTTAATCGATTCGTTACTTGGTATAAACTATTTTCTTATTATTATACTGTTTACATATTTATAACTATAATAGTTATATGTACATTTGTGCCTGATCTTAGTTTATCAAAATCAGCTCGAAAAAACGTGGAAACTTCGGATTTCATNTACATGGGACATAGGAGTCATTCTAGAATGTCTGAACACCAAAATTATCATGAGAAACTAGGCACTTTGGTTTCTGGATGCAGTTTTTGTGCATTTTGAGACCGTTTTCAGGCGATGTTTCGTTAGAAAGCTACGATTTAGTTCAAAACTATTGTCAGATTCGGAATCAGCGTTAAAAACTGAGTCAATTTATATATGTTGTGGATAATTCTAAGACAAACTTTGGTTTTTGAAAAATCCCTGTACTCCCCCTCAGGGATGGTCTGGTCAATAGTGACAATTTTTTCGATAACTCAGCCATTTCTTGACGGATCCTTCTCATCTTTGAACTTGACTGAGACATTGATGAGACTGAACTGTGTAGAAACGTTCATCACAATCTGACTCTCCTTTCGAAAGTTATCGTGTAAACGACCGGACGGTCATACTGACCGACTCTCGATTTCGAGTGTACTCACTTTTTGAATACACAAAAAACACTGATCTATATGAATGTGTTATACGCAATAAATGTAACATTTGCAATTCAATGCGAATAAATTACGAATACAATAGAAAAAGTGTCATAATTTTTAAAGCAAAACATTCGATAAATCTGAATCTGCATTTTGATTGATCAGCGTCGAATTATTCATTCAAAACAAAATACGAAAACACATATTGTGACATTGATAGCTATGCTGTGTGTTGTTTTATGTACTTGCGTTTGCTTTATAATCAGCAAGTATGATATTGATTGAGTATCCTTTCTATATGATTTCTATGCATAATTATTTCTTTTTTAATTCAGTAATTGTGTGCTTCGTCGTTGATGTTACATAATCGAACTGTTGATGTAACTTTTTTCGATTGTATTGATATCTATTTTTAAATGATGTTGATATGTAATTACTTGCATACGATAAATGACTAATAGTCCTCGGACAAATAAGAACAATCTCAAGAGTTATGGCCGATATGATTGATACAATCGACAACTAATGTACGAACCGAAAAGATTCATTAATATTCTTTGTACTTTGGTATATAAGAAGAGAGCAACGAGGAGAACAAAGTCAGTAAATAAACAAAGAGATCTATTCGTAATAAAAGATCGTCAAAAGATGAAATGATATGTTGTTGCTTTCTGTATATTTATATTCATCGACTGTGTATGTTTCGAGTACCCCACTCGAAAATACTGAAGTATTATACGAGATTTATTTTAAAGGATAAGATAGCAAAGTTTTCAAGGAAAAATATCTCATTACATACATAGTTGACATTAGAAAAGTATTCTTCATTAAGGACAACAAGTTTATAATCCAATTATCAAACTTCGACTGAATTACAACGATGTGATTTTTGACACATGTTTGTCGATGATCGCTTTTTACGTACAATACTTCTTTTGATAAGACGCGATCAAAATTTATTCCTTTTGAAGTATCTTTCTATTGCTATTTTTTCAATATTCTTATCATAAAAAGCATTTGATATTTTAAGTTTCTCTTATTTTAAGTATTTATTACGCATCTATTATGCAATTACGTTTATTTCTAATCAATTAATTCAAATCATTACTTCGTTGTCTGCGTAATGCCGTCGACCAGAACATTTGTGATATCAACTATTATATTTTAAAAAAATAAGCGTTCGTTTTTTTGCTATACAAGTGTCAATTCTTTATTCATGAACTCCCATCATTTGACACTAGCAAACATATTGAGACGTGTATGTATGCAAATATGAACTACTCTCTTCATTTTTTTATTTCAAGATTTTATTTTTCCTATAGACGGTATCTGGTAAAAAAAAATCGACTTTTCATGCGTTAGTCGATACTTATCATTTAATGAGATGTCCTAGTTAATATTTGACGAGCATAAAACGACGAATGAAATCTTTGCTTGGATTCTAATCGAAGGTAGCGGTACTAATTTATTGATGATTGCCATAGAATATTCACGCACTCATTTAATTTACCGTGTTACATTCCTGACAGTAGTTCAATGAAAAAGAGTAGACATCAAATTTGACAATCCAATGTGAAGGTTTGATATTGAAAATTAATTTCATTTGTTCTGTATTTAATTAACGAACACAATAAAATATCCAATAGATTATTTTAAAATAATATAAAACTTCATCGTAAACAATTCAAAAGATATACTCGAAATAAAACGAACAAGCAAACAAACAAAAATAAGAAGAAGATTCACTCCGAAAATTTCTGGAACAATCGATTGTCGACATTTTGATAAATTGTTTTTTCTTCACTTGATGATGATGAATATTTTCCATTTCCATAGTCGTGTTTCCGATGATTATAATGCAATCCGATTTCATTACGCCATTGTGATTTTGCATTCATTAAGAGTTCTAATGGTGAATAATATTTTGCATAGACGTGATTAAAATCTAGTTGTGACATTAACGATGTTTCACGTAGTTCATCCAATGAACATAAACGTTGATTAGGATTTTTCTCTAATAATTTTAATAGTAATTCTTTAACTTGAATTTTATTATCAAGTGCCATCGATGGCAAATTAAATGAATGATTCAATACTTTATTTGCCATTGTTACATGATCTTTAGTTGCTGCCACCGGATATTCACCGAATAAACAAGCATACATAAGAATACCTAAACTCCACCAATCAACACGATGATCATACGGTCGAACACTAAGAACTTCAGGGGCAATGTCTAAAATAAAATTTCCAAAAACAAAAAAACTTTTATTTTGATTGATTAGCTGATTTACATTGTAGGGTTCCACATATAGTTGATGTTTTTTGTCCTAATGAAAGCCATTTCGATAAACCGAAATCAATTATTTTTATATTTCCATATTCGTCAAGTAAAATATTTTCCATTTTAACATCTCGATATATAATACCTTTTCTATGCAAATAATCAAGCACCATAGCTACTTGAGCTATATATATTTTAACAATTAATTGTGGAAATCGACGTATTCGCAACCACAGAGATAATAATTCACCATTTTCGACGTAATCTGTTATTATATATAGATAGCGACGGGATTGCCAATAGCAATGTGTATGTACAACGAATGGATGAGACAGACAGGATTGGGCGATTGTTACTTCGTCTAAAATTTAACATATACTTTTTATTTCGAATTATTCGTTGTCTTTTGATGAACATTTTTTCTGACTAGCGAGTCTTATTGATCGTATGTGTAGAAAGAAAGTGACCGTGTGAGTGACCTACGACTCGAAATAAACCGCTTGATCCGATGCGCCCTTGACTCTGAGTTCTACTGATCTTGTCTATTTTTGACTTTTCGTCGTCATTTCCTATCTGAGATTTTATTTCTCGCAAATGCTAACAATCAAGAATGTTTATTATGCTAATGCTTCGGAAGTTTTACTTGATTGATAAACAAAGGAAGAATATTTATTCTGTTCAATGACATTCTTCGTTTAAACGCAAACTTCTATGAGCTCTCAATTCCATTAAGTGCCATAGGTGGTACTATTGAGGTGGAACCGTAGAACTAAGAATAGTAATCGATTTGATTCATTGATATTAATCAGCGGGCATCTTCCTCGCTAAAAGGTTATATTAATAATTGATATTCTTCATGAAATCGGAGTACCGACAATTACCTACTACTTGCTCAATTTTATCAGTAATCCAGCTTACGATCTTTCATGCTGTGCTTTCAAACATTGATACGATTCGATCTTATTCAATATGGGAATCACTATGTGCATATGCTTTTTCTAATGTTCTAATAAAACAATTGAGTTATGAAGCAGTTCGTTGATCCGGAAAAGCTTTTTTGCTAAAGATAGTGCTATTTACAATAAGACAAAGTCATCGGAAAATAGTTCCGTTTTGAAGTCGACAGCATGTTTATCACTTTTATATTCATGACTCAACACTTAAACTTTCACAAATAAGTTCGATAGTTTCTAGAAAGAAGAATATTGTAATTGAGTCAGCTATAAAAAAAAAGACTTTTTAATTTGTCGACTGTCTTGTTCTCTTCGACGACTTTATCAGAGACAATATTGCGTATGCTCACACTTCAAACATTGAATCGTTAAAGTAAAATGAAATAATATGACGACCTTCTAAAGATATTTCTTCACGCAGACTATTTTTTATTTCCTATCAATTTATTGACCCTTTCAACTTCTTTCTAGTTGATCTATTATAAAACAAAGTAGCTCAATTTAGTGCAGTTCCTACTTGATAACCTTGGAATAACACGCATAGCATAAAACTCTACACTTTTCATGAAAAAAAACACCATATTCTCTTGTCTTTCGAATGATTTCATTTTCTATAACCATTACCTTTAACTTGTTGAACAGCATTATCTTTAACAATTTGTGATTTACTCATTATTTTCATCGCATAAATTTGTTTGTCATGTATTGAACATACTTGTATCACATTTCCAAAGGCACCTTTTGCAATAATATCAATCACCTAGTTAACAAAAACAAATTAAGGTCAACATGGTATAAATCGTTTTATTGTTACTTCAAAATCGGCTTCTGTTATTTTGCCTTTAATAGAAAATTCTGGTAAAAACAATGTTTCATGTCCATGAACAGGAAAATTCGTACTAGAACGTCTATATGGATTTCTTAATGAAGATGTTTGAAGTTTTCGACGCGATTGATTTCTATAGACTCCTGAATGTGGACCAACATTTAATTCAGGCTGATAATTTTCATTTTTTATTGCGGATTCTGGACGACTATTTTCTATTAAACAGATTGGAGACGAGGATAATGATGGACGAAGAAAGTTAAAACTACGAGAAAATAAGCTAATTGTTCGATCACCAATCGATTGAAGACTGCCATTGAGATACGATGACACTGTCTAAAGACAAAAATAGGCACAAATTCTAACTATTATAAAAAATATTCTATTTTGCCTGTTTCAATTATCATTACGAACTATACGCAAAATTTAAACATAATAGCTCTGAATTATTATATGTTTTCTCTTAACTTATTGTATTTTTTATGGCTTCTATATCAATTAGATTGTAAACTTTTAATCAATCAACGCATATTCATATTGATAGATCGTTTTAGAAAAGCAAAATTTTTTAATTCCAATAACTTTAGTTCTTGTAAAGTCTTTAAAGTTATCGTTCTATTTCTGTTGGCAACAAATAGTTGTTAACCTGTTCAAAAATTAATGTTCGAAAGTAAACAGTTACAAATGAAATTCTACAACGTAAAAAGAAATATTTGAAGGACACATATAAGTGTCTAGACATGACGATATAATCTCTGCATAGTCACAGGCACAAGTATTAGATAAAAATTTAATTCCAATATCCATATAAAACTCATATTTTTCAAGTTTCGTCACCAATTAGTCATATCATAACAAAATTAATCGTTCTCATTTCTATCCAAATGCCAAATCATCTATCTAGTTTATTGCATAGCAGGCACCCTCCTAAATTTGGCATCAAATTAAAGTCGAAATTGTAAATTACATCTGTTTCATATATTTATTGTTGTTCAGCTGAATAATAAACGTGTACTCTTGCACAAAAACGATGTTAAAAGTTTTCTCTCATGCGTATTGATTGCATTTTTCTATTAAAAGCACTCGTGCATTATGCTCTTTTCATTTCTCTTTGACACTTATGTCACAAACAGTTCGTTCACTTAAGAGAATACTCTTATCAATATAAACTATATAAATCGATCGAGAAAAAAAAAACGTAATGAAATGCAAACAAAATCACTTGAGCATATAAATCATACCTGTAACTTTTTTGTTTTCTTATCGAGATGAACTTGTCGCGCATGTCGACGACGAAATCGAGGCGATGGGCCATTCTTTTTACTTTGATGTAATGATGTGGTATCGAATTTAGCATTCGTATGATCGTTGTCTGTTATATAATTATTTGATTTACGTTGATGAGTAAAACTTTTGCTTTGATGATTTTTAAAATGCGACGAAGAATTTTTATTGCCCATCGAATACAATCGATCGACAGAGCATCTTTTAGAGAAATAAAGTCTATTCACACAATAACTGTCATTTAGATAAATGAAATGTGACGCAGATGCATTCAATGTTTATGCTAAAACGATAAGAAAAAAAGTGGAAGGACAAATAATGTCAATGGGATTTTTTCACGTATATATCAATACATTCATACGTGAGAAAGATATTATATTGTAGATGTAAAAAAAAAAGTCGGGTTGCCCTTCTTCGGGTTCTTTTTTTTTGTTGTGTTGTGTGTAGGTATTATACATATCGAATATGTATAACTATGTTGGAAGAAAACGAGAAGAAGAAGAAGAAGAAAAAGCAAAAAAAGATCGTTAATATGATAAAAAAAGTACAACTGTGGCGACACTGCATACTTCCTTTGTCATGTATGGGAGAAAGGAAGTGAGAGAATCAAAATGATAAATTTAGTTTGTTGAAATGCTTAATAGACAGAATAGATAAGTAGATTCACTCAGGATGAGAGCAATATAGATTTTCCCTAATTGTACTCTTATTTGCGATTGCACGCACATGCTATAATGCTGTTAGTGAGGCAATTTCTTCATCTATCTCTATCTACATACACGCGTAAGTATGCATGCGTTTCTCATCTTCTCATCTCGAACAGCTCAAATTTTATGCTACGAGCTGATTGTTGTCATGTGTTTCGCATGCATTGCCATGAGAAATCTATGCAATATGCTCTCTCTCTCATACACTTATTTATCGTTCATTATAAGCATAAACGAGAAAAACTAACAGCATATTGAAAGAATGTTATACGTATAGAAATCAATTAGAAATAAAAGAGAGAAAAAGATAACAAAAATAGATGAACATGAACAGGTCTGGCTTCATCATCCCATCAACAATGTGATGCAACCTTCTAGCATATCTGAAGTGAACTCAAACGTAAGATGAATGTTCTTCTCATCTATATACAACTGTCAACTGTCGATCATGATGGAAATGAATCGTTCTACTTCATCATTAGTTTATGACACGAATATTGACAAAAGCATCGATATTACTGAGAAATATAATCAAATGTTTTCTCATATCGGAATATTGTTACCAAATATATGTGTAAATGTGTGGACGCTTCCAGTGGCTCTATTATTCATTGCATTTGTTTAGAGTAAAATCAATGATAACAGCTGGAACTATTACTATATCTTATAGCAGAAGCTATTCTAAAGTCGCTATTTCGATACTGATGATTCTTCCAAATGAATGACTAATCAAGAAATAATATCTAATATACATTAATGGAGAAAATAAAAAATTCATGTAGAATAATTAGTAAAAGCAATGATCTTTATGAATACATACATAAGTGTTCTATAGATATAGAGTAAAGAACAGTACGATAATGATGAGAACATCATTCAGTCGTTTTACTGTTTAATAATCAGGCAAACAAAAAGAAAGCAACAGAACTGAATGAGAAATATGCTTGCGTTCGTAAGACCGATGCGATGCAATGACGATTGATTGTACGTACTGATGAAGTTACCGTTTCGGCGAATATAACCAAAACCGGGAGATGCCGCTATTTCATGGATTGAAATGGTTAATCACTAACTAAAATAAATGTTGTTCGATTATTCTCTATGAAACACTTGAAAGTAATCAATCAACAATATACATATTACTATTTTTCTTCTTCTTCTTTTCCTAAGAAGAACTGATACCCTTGACTTCTTTATCTGTAGAAAAAATACATACGAAGACCTTTTATCACATCTGTCTTGTTTTCTTCTAGATCTTCTTCTTTATTCGATGCGTATTCCATGATAGATTACTAGTCTTTATTTCAAGCATTGATTAGTTTTGCTGTCAATTAGGCTCACTTTTTCAAGTCTTCTATTCTATTTCTATTCTATCTATCATTTTAAATTACAAAATATCGCTTATTAATCATGCAGTTTCATGTCAAAGTTCTGTGTAGTACATCTGGAAATCATGATAGGAATCATGTAACTCTCTATTGACTCGTTCTATCAATCGTCGCCAAAGAATAACAAAATATTGTTCTTGACAAAATTACAAACATATGATTAAATAAAATATACAATCACATTTTTTATATTATACGCTTCAATGAAAGACATTGTTCTAATTGGGTTTATTGCGAAATCAATTATGAACTTAAGATTATCATAACAATGAAAAAAACAGAACATTTTCGACAATAATACATTAGCGAAAGAAAAGAAACAACTGTTCAATATTAATTGTTATGAAAGCAGCAGAAAAAAGAAATTTATCTTTACATGAGTAATGAGTTTTGGATAGAAACATACATCATCAATAAGACGAATTCATTTTAAGGACAATACATTCGAAGAAAACTAGAATTTGACATGTAACAAATAGGACAAATGGATTTAGAATAGTTTCTTTGTTTTAACTTAGCTGACATAAATAGATATGTATGATTGTTTCTAAGACGAAGAAAAGTTTCGTCTTGTCAACACTAGAATTTATCCATATTCTATGTCACTTATCTTCGACAAGGCTTGCTGATAAAAAAATCTTTTGAAATAACTTCGTTTTTGTTTTTGTCTCTCGCCAGATATATTCTCCTAGTTTTTCTTATTACTTGCATCGTACTACATGAGAATTATAATGTAATCTTATGTAGATGACGTAAAAGCGTCTGATCACTCTTGATTATTCGAGTTTATATTTTCTCTTTACATAAAATAAGACTTATAGTCTATCAATTTCATAATAGGGATACCTATAAAAAGAATATTTTATACTCTAACAGTGAATACAATGTACGTGAAAAGTTTTATCAAAAAGAAAAAAAGAAACTTGCCGCTTCGATGAATGAAAATGATTAGACTATAGATAGCTATGGTTAAAGTAGATGGCACGAAGTAAATCCCTCAACGAATAAATTTCTGATATGTTAAAACTATGCGCATCACGCATAGTCTCAAGAGCTACCGTATAGTCTAAAAATAAATGATGGTGCTTTTCGAAGAGATATTTTTCAAGGAGAATAATCAAATATGAACATTTTAAGTATTTTGATTTGTTTTTATCCTGAAATGAGAACATTGAATAGAAATATACAAGACACTTTTTTTTAGCATAGCGCATGTCTTTCAACAGGTGCAATGTATTATTTGAAGAGAACGACAAGATCGATTGGAACAGCATATCGTCATCGATATACGAACATTTGTCTAGATCATTTAGATTTTGTAGGATGCATATCGACTCAAATCAACAAGAATTAGACCGTTGAAAGACTTACCTTGTTAGCCATGTTTCCATAGGAATTAGTGCTGTTCGTCAAATTATAACGTTGAATAGAGTAGCAACAAAATATCATTGGAAAACTATTATTATCTTTCAGTAAGAATATATGTGATTATTATTGAATTATTAATCGATAATCACTGTATTTTCTTTCAATTTTATCTCGACAGTGTTGATATTTTTTTTTATTTAGTTATTTTGATTGAAACTCTTGATCTATCTTACTAGATCTATTTGAGTAGAATTTTGTTTTACTTACATTGAAAACAAGAAATATTATATTTCAGATTTGCATGCTGTTTCACAGAAAATGTCAGTTCTTAATGTGACAGTTCACATTGAATCACAATTTTTCTAATATATTAATATTAATAAGCGAGAAAGTTGAATTGAATCTGTCGTTCTTAACAACACTCATTATTCATTTAGAAACCTAAATGTCTTATCGACAAAACGTTGTTTACTTGTGAGTGACAAGTACACATCGAAGTATTTTTTTAACATTTTGATTTGACTAAGAACTTCAATGAACTGGTAAAACCCATTAAAAAGCCATCATGACATTTTTTTTTTCTTCCCGATAAAAACAATATAAAATATCACAGACAAAATATCATGGCTGTTCTTCTTTTAAAACTAATACCCAATCGAATTGATTCTGAAATTCATAACCTTTAACATAACACAAACGTTTTTACGCATATATGTCAATTTGATTTTATTCAAGAACTAGATCCATCTTGTTTCGCTTTTCAAACAATAAAATATTATATCAATCGACACAAGCTATATATATATTTAAAAGAATGAATATAGACATATAGCACCACAGGTTTGTTTTTCTTCTTGAATGGATTATCTGCTCTTCCTCTCTTTTTCACTCTTCACGGATAAAAACGAAAAGAAAAGAAAAATCATACGAACATGCGGAAAAGACTGCACTAAATTCCGAGAAGTTTGAATACAAGAAATTAACTAATGAATATGAGTGAAGGCAAAAAGTAAACTCATCACTCATCGTACAAGAAGAATAATAACAAAAAATATTTGATTTAATATCAACTTTCGAACGTTCAATTTTCTCATTGTATCTTCAATGAGCAATATACATATACACAATGTGTCTTCATCTATACATTATAACGTCATAGATCGGCTATCGAACCATAACGCCCTGAGCAAGTTTCGCGTGATTATTAAGGATATGTTTCATACCATTATAACAACGATTACCAGGCGCTATAGAACATGATGATAACGATGTAGCTGTAGTTTGTGGAAATATAAGACGAGAATATGGTTTTATAGTTACTGATTGTGATGTATTATTATTATTCATCCTACTGTCAGATGGCGACGAAGGTGAAGACGATGGAGATGGTGAAGAGGATGAAGACGAAGAAGACGATGAAGAAGAAGAACTTCCGCCATTAAGTTTATTTTGAATAGATGTATGTGTTTTGTGTCGAATATGATTAGCATAGAATGGATTTTGTAATAAAACAAGCATACATCTTGGTGGTACAACTATTTCAGGTCGTTTACTTGTTTCCCCAAGATGACAACCTGGATGCCAAACAAGTATTTGTGCACTATTAGCCTACAAGAGCGAGATGAGAAAAAAAAACGAAAATTAATAAAAAAAAAAACTAAAACCCTTGAAAATAATGATCATTATATATTGATCATCAATGTCAAGTTTTACCTGAAAAGAATATTAAATTGGAAAGAAAAAAAGAAAACTTACATTGGGTGGATAAAGGACACATGTTGGTATACGAATATTTTGTTTGAGAATTTCAGGCTGAACTGGTATTGGATCGGATACAAGTATTGCACGTGAACCTTGAGGCTTAGTTAGATCTATATTTATTTCAAGATTCATTTGCCAACTAATTGTTTTAAGTACAAGTATTGAACCATTTCGTGCATTCATTGCAACGAGCCATGTATAAAAACTTTGATGTCGTTTAACACTTGTTAAACGTGATAAGCGTTCGTTACTTGTTGGAATATCCCATGTTATATGAGGATAAAAATTATCGTTCATAACAACTTTAAGGGTTGTATAATCTATGCAGGGTCCCTGAATTTCAATAACTTCAGATTTCGAACCATAAAATGGATAATTACGTCCATCAGAATCGGATATCATTGGATTTTGACCGGACATTAATTGAGGAAATTCCCAACTTGAATAACCACAATCACCATAGGAATTAAAGAAATCCATGCGAGTACATGATTGAATCCAACCAATTTTCCAATGTTCACCTTCGTCTAATGGGGGGAATTTAACGGTTGCTGTCGCTCTATGAATAGAAAGATATTTGAGTTTCATTTTCAAACTTAGAAACAAAAAATGAATATTTAACAATACCGAAAATGTGGTGTTCGATATTTTAACACAGCTGGACTTTTTTCATCGACTATTGTTGGACGGTTTTCAATTTTAGCTTCAAGTTCTTGTATTCGTATTGGTAATATTGGCTTCCTCACATTTGATTGTGATGATTGATGTTGAGTTTTTTCTTGTGAGGTTTGTTCTTGTTGAAGTTTCTCATTGTTCACAGTTCGCATGACAATAGCACGTTTCGCTTTATCAATCAATTGGCCCATTACATTCATACCAACAAGAGTTGATGTTGTTGTCGAAATAGTCTGTTGCTCTTGTCGCTTATATTGTTGGACATTGAGAAAGGCCTACAGAAGACGAAGAAAGAAAAAGAATGTCAATTAGAATGTTTAATATGTCTATGAACATATTGTTTTTCATATCTGATTCACGAATCATAGTTAATTATTTCTAGGACGCGCATATGCATGCACGAATCGATGTACTTTTGCAAAAAAAAAATTCGTTTCCTCATCTTAACTTTCTCAATGCATACCTGAGTTGAAGAAGGAATTTCACCAGCTCGATAGCTGGTGGTTGAATAGGAATGTGAGTAAAGCTGCATAATACTTTTCTTTTTTTTTTGTAAATAAAACGTTGAACGTAAATTTATAACAATAATAATAACAGTATTGAATGACTACTATAAAAATATATACTTGTCGGTGTAGAGGGCGTATAAAGAGGTAAACATAGAAATCCGCCCGTTTATTTTGACATCTATGATATTGAAATAGTGTTACCCTTCAAGATCTCATAGTCTCCTGTTGCTTGATCCTAAACGCGCACGTAACATTCGACTTGTCGTCTAATGCAAGAGAATAGCCTTGATTTTTTTCTCTTTCTTTCTCTCCAATCGTCTTTCCTTTTTTCTCTGTTCTATATGTCTACTGGATACTAGCGTTTTTTCTATGCTTACTAAATGCCGGTGACGACGACGATACAGACAATAAACAGCTAGCCCTCCGCGTTCGTTCGCACATCATCATCATCGTCATCAAGAAGAATAAGAAGGAAAAAAGGCAGCGTGTACTAACGAAACTAGTAGCTAGTACGAAGCAGAAGAAGAAGAAGAAGAAGAAGAAGAAGAACACATTATTATCATTTAACAGACATACAACTAACATAATCATGTATCTATAACTATCGTCAAAAACAAAGATATGTACAAACAAATAACAACATATGCTAATTGGCAAATGCATATTTTTCGTATAATTAAAATTAAATCTTAGCTTTTTCTTTTCTTTCTTTCATACGTACATTAATAACACAAATAATTTTTAATACATAATAAACAGTCATATAGTAAAGCCAATAAGTAAATTCAACAGTTTCATTTTTATGAACATCATCATCACTAACTACCATAGTAATCATATTTGTAGATGTGTGTGCTTTTTATATTAATTTTTTTTATTAAATTATTTTTTTAAATCAATTATCAGAATCGTCGATATTCTTAAGGGAATGCGCTTCGTTGCACATTAAATGTGCAATATATAAAATAGAATATTGAAAAAAAAAAAGTAAAGTTCAACACATAAACGTATTTAAATATGAATGAAACGAGGAAAAGACATGAAGATGAAGAAGAAAAAAAAGAAGAAAAGAAAAAAGAAAAAGAACGTGAATGCTAACGCTTTTCTCGACGATGTCGTCTGTTGGTTTGAATCTAAGGGTACACGAATAAGGAATAAAATCAAATCGAAATAAAAAAAAAAAGTCTAATGAAATATAAATGAGCGTAACAAATGCACTGTTGAAATGCGCTTGTAGGCGTTAGTCATTGAAGTTATAGTAGTGATAATCGAATGGTGTATACGTATGGATATGTACAATATGCAAACATTTTACATCAAGATATGTTTTAAAAGCGAATGAGTGAGTAAGCATACGAGAAATAGAACAATAAGAGAGATATACAGATAGAAGCGAAACGGATCACGTGTAGGTGAGACGATACGATGTATCTAAACGGCTGTACAGTTTCCACATACTACTGAATAATAAAAAGATGGAGAACGATATAGCTCGCATTTATTTTTCCCTATAGATACTATTTAACAGAAAACGGCATTTTCTCTTCGGGGAAGTCTAGATGCCCGTATGTCAACAATATGAATAAGGCAAAACATAAGAATGTTTTTGTTGTGTTTACGTATTCTATTCGAATCGTTTTGATTATTGTAATATATTATTACAGTTTTTATACTAAGTATGGAGTTTATTTTATTATTAATATATTACCTGTTCACTTGATTTTATGTAGTAGGTAGACGATCGAAGAAAGAAATAATGTTTATCAATGTTATTTAATGAAAAACAGCGTATTAACTTCTGTTTTTCGATTGACAAAGCGACATTGACATTGAATCTATTTGAACAACATAGGATACTTGATATATTTAATGCTTTTCGTTATTCAACAAAATTTTAAAATGTTAAACTTTATGCGCTTTTCTATTTTGTTTCCTTACTTCTTCTCCTTCTTCTTCTTCGTCTTCTTTTTTATATTGTATTATCTAAACCTAGAACAAAGTGAAATTTTACCTCTCTTTTATTCTTGAATTCGACCACCTGGTATGTCAAACGTGATGATGACAAAAGAGCACATCTATATTACTGTCTTTCTTCGTCACATGTTAAAGAGAAAGAGTGCGAAGGAAAAGGTTTCATTTTCTTCGAGCTGCATAGGGTTTGCATATGTGTGCGTACGCTCACGCATGCTCTTTCGTACACGAGAGACATCGACGAAATCGCAAACAGAGTCTATTTTTCACTCGTCCCCCCCCC
>OENM01000338.1:0-10094 GCA_900239745.1 Rotaria magnacalcarata | reverse complement strand
TCAAAATCATCATTGCGATTATCACTAGGTGTCATATTGAAAATACGGAAGCACGAAGAGTATCACAGAAAAAAATGAGCTACCATTCTCATACTTGCTTGACTCCCTTCTGTTTTTTTGTTGAAACCTATAAAAAAATTAATGATAGATAACGCTACGAAAAAATTTCAATGTCGTCAAATCTGTTATTACAGTTACAAAGTTGAAAAGAAGTGTCATGAACTTGCATGTCTAGCTTGTAAACGTGTAAAGGTCAGATGTATATAAGTGAGTTATCTGTGAACAGATTTAATAGCGTATCACACATTTGAATAGGCGACTCGACTAATGACACAACATACGATGTGACATACCAAGATGCCCATCCCACTGTTGAAGAATGAATTAATTGAAACAGATCTATTCGAATATTTCTTAAAATCAAAAGCTACAAGACTCAGAGAAATTATATACAATAGACAGACATATTAGACGCTTTTGTTAGAATTCATTGATGCAGACAAAAGTTTTGATAGTCTCTTAACGAAAAATATGCTTTGAATGAAAGAATAAACGCATTTAGACAGTTTCTATAATTATCGTTGTCGAATATGCGAGAGAGACCTTTCTTTTGTCTTCGATTGTGTAGATGATATATCGGTCAAAATTGAGGTGAGTCATCAAACTTCAACCGTCGATATGCAAAATTTATTTTACCTGAAATTTAAACATCGTTCAATCTATTTTCTTCTTTCATAACAACATACACATTTCTAATGAATATTCAGCTGAAATTCTAAAATGTCCTCCACTTCATGATGACCGACGAAAATATTGCTTTTTTTTCAACTCTCACAAGTTAAAATTATCATTTATGGATATCTTATGAACACTTTTGATTTGATTTTTGTTACATTCATTAATGTCAATGAGTGTCACCCGCCAAAATAGAAAAGAATGATTACTTTGGTAGATTTAACATGCGTTGCAAAAGTCTTTGCAATAATGTCAAACGCTCTTAGACCATGTTGGAGACTTCTAATTCAGCTGAGTGTTTTCTTGTTGGAAAGAGCAGTGTCTGAAATTCAAATTTTGTACCGAACATATTTTTCTAGGACGAATCTGGAAATGAGGAAAAGCAAAAAAAATTAAACGCATGAAAAACAGTTCTTGCAACTTCACCATCCAGCAGTATCATTTTCTATTTCTATTGGATTCTTTTAAAGTGAAAAAGTGAATCAATAAATCACGATCAATGATGATTGTTGTAGCATAAAGGATTCTCTTTTCAATGATGTATTGAACGTTAAATTTCGTTTTAGTTTTTGTACTGAAATATTGCTTTTTTCGAGAGAATACAAATGTTCCTAGTAGATATTCTTGAAAATTGGTAGTTTTTTTCAATGAGTGTTTTTTTACAAAAATTTCGTTTTTCAATTTTTTTTTATGAACCACTCAAGAATGAATCTAAATATCTTTCACAAGCTGGCATCGATAGAGTTTTGAAACTCTATATTGCGGTGTATGTTTTGTTAAAATTCTACTCATGTAATCGAAGATATTTCTGAAATATCGATCTTTCCAGGTTGCAAGAACTTTTTTCATGCGTTTAATTTTTTTTGCTTTTCCTCATTTCCAGATTCGTCCTAGAAAAATATGTTTGGTACAAAATTTGAAGTTCAGACACTGCTCTTTCCGACAAGAAAAAACTCAGCTGAATTAGAAGTCTCCAACATGGCCTAATAGCGTTTGGTATGATTGGAAAAACTTTTGCGCCGCATATTATATTTCTATGTCATAGATATTTAAAAAAAAACTGTACCATAATGAATTTCAACAATTATTCTATATCAATATTGAACATCATGAATTCTGTCAATTACTACTTGACTAAAACAAAGCGAATTTCATACATCATTCAGTTCTAATTCATGACCATGTTGATAGATTGAATTTTTAGGACTATTTCAACTTCAATGATGACACAACAGTGAATAATAAAACAAGGACACCGTTTGTATATTCATATACATCTAGGTGATGAACATTCAGAAACATCTTGCTTTATCAATTGCGCTGATGACCTATTGAAAAAGTTCTCGAACTTTTTTTTCGTCTTCTTTTCTTTTGTAATGTTAATAAATCACGCGAGTTCTATACATATCGTGTGCTCTACTATTACATCTATCCGTATTGAAAATGAATGGGCATATAAGCGATAGTAAGAAAGAATGAAAAAATTCTTTGGTTGACTGAGCAACCCTTTAGAGCATACGAACTCCCAATTCGATGGTCAGCGTCTGCCCAGGTAACGACCAACCGATACATTAAAAAAAAGAACTGACAAAGAAGAAAGGCGATGAACGATTTCTTCATGTGATAATCGATGGGATGCGTCTTGAATAGACAAATGTCTATATAGGTTGTTTCATACGTATAGTCCAAAAATGAAACGAGTGGGAGGAGAAGAAGATCTCGTTTTCTTCTTCTCTTTGATTGATCTATAGAATAACAAACCAGAACAGAGTCCTTTAGTGTTCATTTATGTGTGACCATTCGAAATTTCTTATCGGTATTTTTTCTACGCTTTTTTTTTCCTTCATTTTTCTTTCTTCTATGTAACAACATTGAAGTCATCATTAGGAGGTATTATTCAAACTTTCGTATCTACTGCGTATTTTTGTGTGTAAATGAGTCAAAATAGCCGTAGAATAAATTTAGATATAGATGCTCATATACCATCGTGTAGTCGAGTCTATTATTCAATAGCTATGCGTATCTTGTTTTCGTTTGTATTACGAACTGAATTTTCATTATAAGAATCATCTCGAAATATTTTGAAGGTAAATAACGCAGTAGAATTTGTTTTTATTCCAGATAATGTACCATTGTATCATTCCGCCGCGAGTATTTCTTGCGTTGGGTGTTGGCTTGTTAATATTTGGTCTTGTTCTTGGGTGGATATCTTTTTCAGTACCCGATTGGCTGCAATACTATGAACGGAACAGTTTAAACAATATAACAAAACGAGACAGTAATAATGGAACAATTTTCCCTAATGATGTATCATTAGATTTGAAAAAATTTGGTCTTTGGCTTAAATGTATTTATTCAACGAAGTCAAATGATTTTGTTTGTGCATCATGGAACAAAGACGCACCAAGTAATATTTAACGATTTAAAAATCGTTTCATTGGTTCTTCTTTTCTTTTTGTGAAAACATAGGTTTTGTTGGTGTTGCACAAGTACTGATACCTTGCGGTTTAACATTAGAATGCCTTGCACTTTTATCTGCTTTTATTGGTTTTCTATCTCGAAGAGCTTTTGTTACTACTGTACTTTTCGCAGCATTATTTGCATTTTTAAGTTGTAAGTATAAGAGAAGTGTAGTTTTAATTTGTCAAATATAATAGAATATTGATAAGATTTTCATTAGATTAGTTACTCATAACATGGATAAAACAGTAATTTTAACCATCAACTCGTTTATTGAGAAGTACTTTTGTCGTAGGAAACTATCTAAATCAACCAAAAACTATAGTTGAGATTATTACACTTTCATTGGAATCTGTTGAATAGAATTGTCTCGATCACGTGTCGAGGAACAACTCTCATCACTCTGCTACAGTTCGGTTAACCTCGCCATACCCTTATTTCTTTTACTTTTGATATTTTCTTGACTGTTGTGTCTTGATATCGGAAGCTGTAAGTAAAATCATAGAGTAATTCGTTATTTCAAATTTCAAAATATGAATTCAGATTTATATTAAATTCTCTATGTTTCGAATTTACTAGACACGTAGGTTTTGAAGAAAAAAATAATAAGAAAAAGGAACAATTGATGTATTCGTTCTATCGGAAGAAGTACTACTTTCCTTGTAGCCAAAGATTAATCAAATTGGAATTAACATTCGTTCTAATTATTACTATTTTCTTTTGATACAATAAGTTATAAGCTAAACTAATTATTTAACAATTAAGAAACCAACAGATATCAGAAGAAAAATACGACTTCAACACTAATTCCTATTCTAAAATATGAATAGTAAAAATATTTAATTTATTTTCTTCGCTTTTAGTTATATTTACAACAATCGGTGTAACTGTATTTGCAACCGAGTCATTGGTGTATGTCGAACGTTTTCTTTTGAATAATAATGAAAATCCTCGTCGTTGGGCCATGTGGCTATTCATTCCAAATCTTATATTATCGTTTTTGGCTTCGCTGTGCTTTATTCTTGCATCAATCTTTAATTGGTGTGATTATCGAACAATGAAAGCAACAGGTATTCTTAGTCATGCAGTTGATAAATATGCTGGAAGTGTTTTTAAAGCACCCTCGGAAAGGTATTTGTAAATATTTCAAAACAAAGAAACATTTTCGTTTTTCTTAGTACGAACATAACATCAGGTACGAAAAAACATCAATATCTTCATCAACAACAAATGAACGGCCAAGATTATCCAAATACTTGTTATCAATTGAATGGTTCAAAGAATAATCAAAATACATCAAGTTATCCTCCACCACCTAGTTATGGCGCACCCATGAATCAACATTCAGGTAATGGTCCTTCTAACCCAGCATTTCAAACAACACAAGGTTTATTTGGCTATTCAAGACCGCCGAGTCCTATCTATCCACATTCAAATGTAAGTTAAACGAGTCGTTCACTATTCGTATAATCGATCATGTTTTAGCTCGATCCTTATCAGAATCGAAATTTCATGACTGAAGTAAGCGTTTTTTAATCTAGTTATCAACAGTATATACAGATTATAAACATTTTAGAATTCTGAAATGGATGAAGCATCTCGTGCGAGTGGTTCACGTCGTCATTCTCGTTCTTACCGTCGTTCAAGTCGTCGTTCCCGAACACGTAGTCCACATGAAAATGAAACAAATGGAAATAATAATAACCAAAATAACAACAATAATAAGCAACCTCAGTTTATTCCAATACCTATTCCCTATTATCATCCTCCCATGCAACAACAACAACAACAACAACAACAGCAACAACCACCAATATCACAACCCATGACACAAACATTTAATACACTACCAAATAATAACACTAATATTAACAATCAACCGGTATCATATATTATTCAACCACCTAAACAACAATTTATGGAAGAATTTATTCAACCAAAAGTAGAGAAAGTTTCTTTTTTAAAATCTTGAATGAAATTTTTCGACTGACTTAGGTCAAACCATCTAATATGTTAACCTATTGTTCTGAACAACCATCAGTGTTACTTTCAAATCCAAAGCAACCTGTGTATACGATAGCATATCGTACGAATAATGGAGGTAACCTAATGACTTCAAATATTTTAACTGGACCAGCAGCAACAACTTATGTTACAGCAGCACGAGATCAAATTGCAGAACTTAACTCACCGAATAACAACAATTCTGATGATGAAGATAACATTTATCGAAATAGTTCAAGATCACAAACTTTAAAAAAGGTTCTTTTCCAACAAATCCAAAATTCTTCTTTTGCATTTATTTATAAATTTTAGATTAAAGCTAATGAAGCATGGACCTGGCGTAAATTGTGATAGAATCTATATCTTAAGCAATATAAGAAATATATTAGTGACTTAAAAAATAATGTCTTTTTTTTCCTCATGCGGCTAGTCCGAATCAAATACGTTTAATAGAGAGTAATGTTTTTTATGTTTATTCTTATTCTGATAATTTTCAATTGTTTTTTTTTTGTTTTTTTCTTATACTGGGACTGTTTAATGTTCTTTTCGTTTTGTCTTCTGTGTTTGTCCTGTGTAAGAAATTACCTTCTTTCGTATGTTCTGAAAATTTTTCTTGTTACTTCATCTTATTCTTTTTCTTCCTCTTCTTCTTCTTGTTTGCAGAGTCTTGCAGAATAGATAAATATATATATATATACATTCATACATGGGAAAAGAATATTGCACTGATGTCTGTTCCGTACACTGATAAGCATACAGTGATGATCATTAACCGCATTTGCTACGGACAATGATGTAACACACAAATGAGAGTTCTGTTTTCTGATGCTATGCATTCGTTTCGCTGCTATCATCAGTCAAGAGAAAAGATAAATTGGTATTGCAAGAAAGAGAAAAAGAGAACAGATGAAGAACGCTTGTTTCTATAACTTTTTTGCCCTCATCTCTCTCTCTCGCTATGTGTATACGTATATACATTTGTGTGCCATATGTACTCATCTTAGTTTCCTTGGTGCATCTCAATTGTAAGGATATATCTTGCTATTTTATTACATCCCTCGAATAACTTTAGATATACCCCTTGATATTTTGGTGTGTATTTTTACAAGACAACATATAGATACAGTTTTTGTTTTTTCATAAACGAATTTGTTGTTTTTTTCTTTATTTGAAAAATAATTCATGTATACTAATCCTGCTGTTTTCGCTCGTTTATTTATTAATAATCGTCGTTTTTGGATACCATGTATGATGCTATTTTGTCTATGTGCTCTATCTATTTTTCTACAACAATCAAATCAAGTAGAAACATTTCTTTCTACACAACGATCACATGACTTTCCATATTCATATTCGAATTCGTTGACATATGATGAAGTGAAGTATTTACTTGATCAATTATTTGATTCTGAAATTCCACTTGTTGATTTACAATCAGTATGGAATAAAATAATTGAAATTTGGAAACAAATTCTAAAAAAATTTCTTCGTGACGCTTGTGAATTATGCCATGAAAATGATTTCTATTGTTATGAATCTGTTGATTTAAATCGTTATGTTTATTATATTAATGAATCGTTTTATCCAATAAATGAAAGTAAACGTCCAGTTGGTATGGGTATTTATTATTATTTCGATTTAAAAACATTACACTCAGTTAATAATTCCATATTACCGACCGATGTTTCATATTGTGATTATTTTCATATGATGCAATTAATGATGAATGTTCAAATTATTTTGCATCAAGCACAAATTAAATATTTTCTTACTAAAGGTACATTAATTGGTGTTCTTCGTCATCATGATGTTATACCATGGGATACTGATATTGATTTATTTATTCCATCATCTGCAACACAAAAAATACTTAACTCATTTCGTCAAGTTGATTCAACATCAGTCAAAGCTCCAATCAAACCTTCAAATAAAACAAGAACAACAACAAGAACAAGAACAACAACTCCAGAAAGTACAACAACAAGAATGTCTAAAGAGTAATTTTCTTTTCTTTTTATTATATTCAATATTCTAATTCGTCTCTATCTTTTGGTTTTTCAGTCGACCATCTTTTCATAATGATTTAGTTGTTTATCGTTTTAAAAATATTCATAGAGTAACATCGTATAAAATTTTCTCCCTTCGTTCACCACTTGTTAATCGAACTAATTATCGGTGGCCTAAAATTGATATATTTCCATATGAAGAAAACACAACACATATATATGCATATCCAAAACATCAACATAATCTTGGTACAATGAATTATCTGGCTAAATCTGATCTTGAACCAATTTATCTGCGTATATTAGGCCCACTACTTGTACCTAGTCCACGTCATCTTCGTTTATCATTAAAAGCAATGATAAAATTAGGTCGTTCAAATTTATTTTATGCTTGCGAAGGAAATACATTTTTACATCGGTATAATCGTGGTCCAACAGAAACTTGGCGTGTGCCATGTAAAGAATTGCATAGAACATATCCATTTGTTCAAAATGAACGCAATCTTACAAGTAGTTTATGTTTTGAAGAGCTTAAATTTCCTCAGTTAAATCAAAGTTTAAGTTTATATCAATATCGATGCGCTGAAGATTTACGAAGAACATTATAGTTATATTTTTTTATTTTTTAACTGGTTCTTCTTCTTTTTTTTTATTATTCGTATTGCTCAATTTTATATTCATGAATAGATTTTAGTAAATGAAACAAAATTCTTCTTTTTATCACTGTGTCAACAAAATACATTTACAACCAGTAAGATAGCAGTCATTATTAGGACCCAGGGTGGCCAGATCTTCTGAAAACTAGGAAAAGTTTCTGAATTTTGAACATTTTTCTGATCTTCTGATTTTTTCTGAATTTGGAATATTTTCATATCGCTACTTTGTCACCGAAATTAGGTACGATTATAACTCATTACTATAATAAATCAATAGTGTTTCATCAATTTTCTGTATTTTATATTCCTCGTTCGAATTCTGAAGTCGAATTTATTTTCGGTTATATGAAGTATTTATGGTCCGATTATCGTAATCCAGTAATATAAAACCAGATAACGCTCAACTTAAAATAAAAGCGATTGGTAATAATTCTTGAGAAGGTTTTTATTGGCATATTTTATCTTAAGAGCCATTCCGCGCAAGCCACGACCTATTCATGTAGGGGCTGCTCAATCGATGGAAACCGATTTGATTCCTTTATATATAGGTTCGTAGGGGCAAGAATTTGATGAATTTCTGCGCAAGCCGTTTCAAAAAATATTGTTTCGTTCCCGAGATATTCACTTTTTCCTGAGAGTACTCTCCTAAAAATATAAGATTTTTTGCGATTTTTGTAACATTCATATTTATTCATGGGTACCTCTGTTTTGGTTGAATTTTCTATTATAAGTCGATTTTAGTTTTATCTATTTTTCTTAAAAGAAACAAACTCAAATAGATGAATCATCTGTGAGTTGGCCTGGGCAACAAAATCGAGGAAAATTTCTAATTTTTTGCGATTTTGTGCATGTAAATAATGGTTGAACACTTTGTATCAGAATGTTGAAATTTTATCCACTGGGAGATCTTATCAAGTACTAACTCCGATAAAATATTCAGCTCTTCAACTAGCTCCTATGGCTCAGGGGATCCTCGTCAAAAAAGAAGTTTTGATCAAAATCACCATTTCCAGGAAAAGATATTTATAGCAAAATCAGGTCTGTAGAAGTTCTGTCTTTATGGTTTCAAACTACATACATAGTACTGCAAAATTCTGCAAAACTTAGGATGGGATAAGGTATATTGCTGTTCAGAGCCTTATCTGAAGTTGAGTAAAAGAACACTATATTTTGAGCAACATACTTTCAGATTTGTTCCTGAATAAGCAACAACATGACATAATAGAAAGAAACTTACTATCTACTTTAGATGAGCACACAATCCTCTACTCATTGAGGTATAAAGATCCTTTGAAAGTGAGAAAAAATATTTCGATAAAAACCATGGAGGGGAGTACAGCATTAGTTTGACTATCGAAATCCCTGTACTCTCCTCCATGGTTTTTATCGAAATATTTTTTTCTCACTTTCAAAGGATCTTTATATCTCAATGAGTAGAGGATTGTGTGCTCATATATAGTAGATAGTAACTTCCTTTCTATTATGTAAAATTGTCGTTTATTTGTGAACAATTATTAATAATTTAGCTTACAACATACCACTTTTTTCCTCATTTTCAGATAAGGCTCTGCTCAGCAATATTCATGGTCCCATCCCAATTTTTGCAGGACTTTGTAGTACTATGTGTGTAGTTTGAAACCATAAAGACAGAACGTCTACAGACCTGATTTTACTCTAGATAGCTCTCTCCGAAAATGATCATTTTGATGAAAATCGCATTTTTGACGAGAGTCACCATCGTCTTAGAAGTTAGCTACGGAGCTGAAATTTCTATCAGAGTAAGTACTTATCAAAATTTCATTGTAGCCTAAATTTCAGTTCTGTTATATGATTCGTTCAAGCCGATAGTTACACGCACAAAATCGCAGAAAGTGAGAAATTTTCCATGAATTTTGTTGCTGCAGTCAACTCTTTCACGATTCAAGCATTTGAGTTCGTTTCTTTTGGGAAATATACATCCACTAGATGTAGGCTGACACCAAATATTTCAACTTAAATGAAAGAACTTTTGAAGAGATATTGATATCAGAAAAAGTTGTAAAAAATGTCATATTTTCTCACCTGGTAATACGAAAAAATATAAATTTTTCAACAATATTGATAGCTATATCCTAAATACTGTTTAAACTATTATCATTCACAATATTTCTCAATAAAACCACTAAACACTTCAGCATACTGACATATTCTAAACAAAAAGTTTTCATACGTTCTCTCTAGTAATATTTCCTAT
>OENM01000337.1:46660-98566 GCA_900239745.1 Rotaria magnacalcarata | reverse complement strand
TCAACCAAAATGATCATTCATTGTTCTACATACAAGAAACAGTAAACTGCTTTTATGACACTGTATTTAATGAGATAATTTATACAGAAAAATAATTAAACACATATCTTGATAACTGTTCAGATAGTGTTTTTTTTAAGTTCTTTTGAAATGTAAATTATCAACGACCTGAAGTCTTGGTTGATTACTATTGTTATAAATCATTCTGTTTAATCGATTGTAGATGTCCTTAATCAAACAACATAATTCATGTCGATAAAAAGGAGTGCCAAGTGTATAAATATAAAAGCTTGTCGAAAATTTTATATTGAATACTAGAACAAATAGACGAAATAAAAGCATTTCTGTAGCCGAAGGTGTTGGTAGGTGATAAACAGTAATAATTAATGCAATACTAAATGGAATTGTACATATCAAGTGGCATGCTACATAAAGAAAGAGCATCTTTAATAATTGATTATCACGCTGACGTAAACGTGCTTGATTTGTAGGCATTATTTGACGTCGTCGTTGACGTAAAAAGATAAATGTAATAGAGCATAGAACTATCATTAGACAAGGAGGCATAAATCCTAAGAATATAACGAGAAATACGGCATATATTCGAATGTAAGTAAAATTGACGATGGTACAAACTGAACCTGTTGGATACGAAACTAGTAAATACCAAATAGGAATATGAAAATAAGCAGCGAAAGCCAATACAGTCATGCAAGGTATTAGATAAGACGTGATACGAATGGTTGTAACTTTTCGTATTCCAGTATTTGATGAACTTGTACATAAACAATCAAAACAGGCCAAAACAACAAAATATGGCGATAAAGTATAGAGACCGATTTGTAAATATGTTTTTGTTTTACAATACCAATTGTATTTTGATGTTGGATCGTATCCATATTGATCAGCAATCCATTGCACAAGTACATAAATATATAGAACGAGAAGATCATTAAATGGATGTGTTCGAAAATAATCAATAGTGGTTGAGTATATAAACTCAATTGATAATATATTGAATCAGCCATATTTGTAGAATAATATTCAAACGATATTAATTTGATTGTTTATATGTGATTCGACTCTTCTCTATTTATATAGATATTCAGACCTATGGAACTTCTTTATAGATGAACTCATTAGAGATAAAATAATTATCTCATGTATGCGTGTGAGTGTCAAGAAATAATCTGAGCCATGATCTATTTCTAAAATTTTATAAGCAATAAAAACTGACACTTCCTGGTAAATTTGTTTTATGGGGTACAAACACTAAATGAGATAAATCGAACGATCCGAAAAATAAATAGTAGTATTTATGAGGAAATTGTATGGAATATTTATTATCATCGATTTTTATCAAATCCCTTTATTTCACAAGCATCAATAGCTGAGTTTTCTGATGGACATCACTAGAATTTTCTTCCGTTATTGTGCGACACATGTATATATTGATGAAATTTATTATCAAAAAAAAACAAAATTTACTCAAATGATAGAAAAATATAATGAAGTTATCGCTTTATGGATGAAACTTTATTGTAGTAATTATTTATTTGATAAAAATATGAGGTTCTTTGAAACAAACGAATAAAATTGACGAGAAAAAACATCGAAAAACCATTATCTTCATGTTGAACTTCTTAATCGAATCATCGATGTTGCTTTTGAAAGACATAAACCAAGAGCGTAGTGCTCGAGCTTTTTTTATTCAACTATGAATATGGTAACACAATTCATAAATTAAACACAAAATCATAGCGTACACTATCTATTTGTATATTTAATCAATATTAAATTGTTGAGCAGTGATGTATTGTGGCCACCGTCCCTTTTGACAATTCCTTAATACGTTATGCAGTATTCTAAGCCGTTTCTTTTGTTTTTTTTAACATCCAATGATGAATTACGCATAATTTATTACAATGACGATTGTACTATTGTCAAAAAAAATCGCTTCTCTGTCGTCTCAATAACGTAGTGAAGGTCAATCATTTTACTATCATTTTCAGGTAAGAAGAAAATATCGTAAGCCGTCATGTGGTGAGTGCAATGTCATTCATAAATATAATATGACACGCGATTACGACGTGACGGGTGATAATTTGCGGCATTCCACTGCTTTTTGTGGATCGTGTATCTTATTTTCAGAAGAGATCTAAATCGGCTGACAAATTGCTAATTATTGTAGGTGTTTTCATACACTTCATCAAACGATGAAATCTAGTTTTACCTATGTATGTCCTATAGTCAAACTATGCTGCTAATGACAACTATCAAGATATTTTCTGATGTACGCTTATTATTGCTCTCCGCTACAACGCCGAAAATTTTATCTCTAAATTAAACGTCATGTTATGTTGGTACTCTCACATTCACATGGTTAATGATATGTACCGATCTGCTGTTTACCTTTAGTTAATTTTGCAAGAGTCCATGACTGTGATCGAGATGCGCGAGATGTCGCTTTTGACAGACTTCAATGTATGATTTGATTTTATTTGTTTTGTACTTTCTATATTCTAATATCATTTTACTTTCTCTCAATATTCTAAATTTTCAATAAATAAATAATATTTAATTCTAATGAGTTCCTATCTTTTTCGCAATTGGCTGTTTCATCTCCGTTCTCGCTTGCTGAATCAACATGGCCGATCAGTTAAGTTCATTCATTCACCAATTATTTTAACATTCGTAAGATTTTTTCATATCTATAATTGCAGAAAACTAACAATCGAAAATGACTAGTACAACTGCAAATGTATCTTCTAACGATTTACAACGAGCTCGTGAAGAATTATGGGCAAATTTACAAGATATCGATGCGCGTCTAAAAGAAACTTTTGTTCCGCCGCATTTTCGTATAACAACATCCTCAACTAACAATCAACGTACATTTTCAACTAATGGTCATCAAACAACACCATCAATTGTAAAACGTACTCGAGTCTCATCGTCATCATATGATGAAGTAAATGCACCTTTACCAGAAAATAACTTTGATGAATCATTATCATCGTCGAAATCTCTACATTCATCCATTGTACCAACAAATAAAATAATAAAAACCAAAGACGATCTCATATCACTTGTTAATCGAGATCAACAATCAACTGGACGTAATCGTCGTATGTTTGGAGTTTTATTAGGTACATTAAATAAATTTAAAGCCGAAGCCAATGCTTACAATGAGCAAACAGTTGGCATGAAACGACATCAAATTGAAAGACGTCTAGAAGAAAAACAAGCGAAAGAACGTGAAGATAAACAACATGAACGTACTGAATTGTTAGCAACAAAAAAATCTTGTCAACAAAAATTAAAATTAATTAATATTAAACTAGAAATCACGCATCGCATGGTGGCACATGAAAAACTTCATTTACCATTAAGAAATTTTATTCGTACGAAAACTAAACCTTATATTTTTTATTTACCTAAAGGTTCCATGGATGAGATACTCGATAAAAAACTTCAAGAAAGTCAAATTGAAATCGATAAAGAACTCGAAGAATTTAAACGAGATTGTCAACGCGAATTGGATTTACTTGATGATAATACAACAAATATAAATGATGATGATAATGAAACTATAAATAGTAGAAAACGAAAATTTAGTGAACATGATGTTGTTGATGATGATGATGATACATTAGCTGATTTACCTGATGAAATAACTTTATCTGCACCAGAAGTCAAAAGCGAAGTTGCTAATACAACAATAAATTCTAATCTTGAACAAACAAGTAAAAAAAAAAATAACAATAATCATACATCAGTCCCAACAAAATCAACACGCACGGTTATCTACGACGAAATAGAACCATCGGATCAACGGGATGATCAATCAATCAATGATTAATAAATAATACGAGCATGATCAAGAGAAACGAAAACGATTCTCTCTTTTGTTTTGTTTATGTTGTTCTACTTCTTTCATTGTTTTTTTCATTTCACTGTGCTCGTCTTGCTATTTGTATGTATACGTTACGTTGTTTGTGTGTGTATGTATAAGAGAATAGGAGAGGTAAAAATTGTATATCATTATCATTTTCTTATTGAGGCATATAACTACTCGTATAACAATATCGGTCAGGTAGGGAAAAGTAACAACAGATGGACTATCATGAATCGTAGTTGATGTTAATTCAGATTTCTTCTCACTTACATTTACAAAAAAGAATTTATACATTCATATATGCGAAACTTAAGATAATATCAAACGTAAAGAAATTCACTTTCAAAAAGAATATTATGTCTCTGAAGGATAATCCAAACGCGAAAGTTTTTATTTAGATGTTTCAAAAATACAGAGTTCTATTCGCCACAAGGTAATTTCACCAGTAAATTGTAGTGCAATATGTTTACACTCAAATTAGTCCAAGCTCTAGCACTAATGTTCCTCTCATGTAGTCTCCTGAGATTTTACACGAAGATATCGTTCGCAGTATTCTGTTCACAACATTTGTCTTTAAATCTCCGCGAATTCATCAGTAGTCACATGACATTTTACTGCAGTGTGCTGGTTGTTTGGAGGTCAAAGAGCATTCGTTGTGTAAGTGAACTACGCAGTTTTGTTAAATTGAACGCTTATATGGTAAAGTGAGCAATGGAATAATTGCATCTAAAAATATTTCTGTTTATAATGACCCATTCATCCGACTGTAGTTCTAGTAAGAGCCCTAGTCTAGCAAATAGTCAATTTGACATGTTTTCCATAATCACGCACTAACTACAAACAGAGATGTATGTCGTAGGAGTATCAAAACACAATTGGATGGTAGGCGTAAGCAAAGGGCTGCTGTGATCTAAGTAAGTTCATTACATCTACAGCGGTACTGATGTTCAAACAAATTGATTTGTGGATGAGTGACTAACAACAGATGCATTCAATTATAGCTGTTAATTGAAATGCTCTTGTTCCACTATAATTCTTAAGCTCATTTTAGACTATGTTCCACGATTAGAATTTCGTAGTTTTACACAAGGTACTATCATAATATTTGTTTCATTTTCCTATTTTTGTCGTCAATTCTATAAAAGAAACATGACGAATGAAAAATTTAATATTAATCGATGATTATTTTTGATTTAATTAAAAACTACTCCACTGTTCGAAAAGTATTTATTATTATGATTTGAGTGCAAGTACTAGCATTAAGGCAACACATAGCATCTCTCTCTCTCTGTTAATTAACTTTAGAAATAAAACTTCACCATACGAACCTGAACAAGAGTAGTTATTATTAAGACAAAAAAAGGTATTATTCTTGCTTTATCGAAGATAAATTTTGAGGTGGGTCTCATTTGTTTGAGTGAGCTCTAACGAGATTCGACGTTCTCCGCGAACATTAACATCCTCACAAATCTTTATCTTGGAATTGTGACAATTCTTGATGAGTTTTCTAATCAATCGTTATGCGTTATTTTACAAGACTTTTTTAAAGTGAAATTCTTGTGTAATTGAAGTTTGCAGTTTAATTATTCCATCGTGAAAATTGCAGAGCTTCAAACATTTTCTAATCACAACATATTAATATAATGATGAAGTTGGTTTTTCTGTTGAGGCGTAAAAAATATCTTCAATAGTTGAATGTGATAGCTTTTTAGTGAAAAGCTCTTTGACTGAAAAATGTGTCAAAATGATAAAGAAAGCATGACGTAATTGTCTGCGATTGTCATTTAGTTTGACATTTCTTGCATGATTGAAATGATGCCTAATATCGTTCTTCTCGGCAGTTAAACACTTTTCCATTTATTAATACTTCCTATACGTTTATGTGTTTGACAGTTTTCTTGCTTATGAAAAGAAAACATTCATTCCGCTGTCAAAACTGTAAGAGAAAATATTGAAAAGATGATTGCTCGATAATCTTCATTTAAACTATCAGGAAAAAAATGAGTATTGGCAATATGGAATCGAACACAAGTTCTATAAAGCAATTAAAAATAGTCTTGTTAAAGTAAAAATATTGATATTATTACTACTTCCAGTCTTATGGAACTAGTCTGCCTCCGTCTAGTTATAACACAGAGAGAAATATTTATGAATACGGATCCTTCTAGTCTCAATAGAGTAATATTCATATTAAAGGAGATTTTTCACCTAAATTTTCCTTTCACGAACATAATGCCATTATAACTCAGTCAGATGGTTATATAAGATGAGAAGTCATAAGGTTGTTATTAATCTCTCATCAGTGAAACGAAATTCAATTGAAAACGTTGGTTACAATTCGGTGTTGAATTTAATTCAGAAGCATTAAAAAAACTATACAATATTCAGAACAAAAATATTTTTTAATTCTTCGTTTTATAAAATTCTACTTAAAATTATTTAATTCATCATAACTTTAGTATTGAATTTTGTAGATTGATTGTTTTGTAGAGGTTTGACTTGCATACAATAATCAAAGCAATGACTTAACAGACTTTCCAGGTCTTTTCGAAATCTTCGAGAAATAATTGAATACAGATAAAACGAAGCTCCATTGTTAACTATTACAAGAAATGATAGTGAAAAATGAGAAATAAACGATTCGATCTGGATTCTTTGGGCATTTTTCACGTGATCATATGTAAGTGTTGAATATGTGACATTTATTGAATAAAGAATATTGGTTGAAACATAAAGAATAATTTCACATACACTCAATAACATTAATTGTTGATCCCGTTTGCGAATACGTTCATTATTTGCCTTTATTACAAAACTATCAATATGAATATAACGAAGATGCCTTGAGTGTATTCTTTCTCTTGACTAAAAACATTCAGCATTGTATAATTATTTAGTAAGAAATTTACTTTTTCATACCCTTTTCAGATTTCGATAAGCAATTGTACCACACACCGCCATGACCAGCGGCGGTGTCCATCCAGAAATGAAAATAGAATATATACTAAAAAATGTTGCATATATACCAGATTGAGGAACACATCGATCAAATTCTATTCGGAAATAGACAGCCAAATGAAGCGGTATCAAAAGGCAAACACATGTTATGGTTAGAACAGTTCGATAAGCAATGCGAGCTTGACTAAACGAACGTATCCATACATGACGACTAGACATCGCAGCACAATCAATAAAAGAAGCTATTCTATACCAACGATAAAGCATGATTAAAGCATCAAAAAAATAGCTACGAATTTTACACCAAACAAGTGAATTATGCTCTGGATTAGGATTATAAGCTGAATAAATAACTAATAGTAGCATAAATTGTATAATAATCAAATTAACTATTGTAATTGAGAGTAGATACAGTGAACATGAACTAATCGGATGTTTTTGTCGAGCGAGAACACAAATTAAAAGAATATTACCAACGATGCCGAAAACAAGAGATGTTGAAACACCATAGGAAGACAGTATTTTATGAGCTTGAACAAGTGATACTGACATTGTATTTTATCAATGCAATTATATTTGCTGCTTTTATATGCCTATTAAAAGATGAAAAAAAAAACACGAGAAATGTAACTGAGATCTATTTATAAAAATAGCTCTGCTTGTAAATGTTTATTAAATGCTTAGCAAAGATTTGTTTTCTCTTGTAACATCTATTTTACTAATTATACACATATGGTATCCTGATGAAAGTAGCTGATATTTTCCATGACTACAGTCGATTCTAGTCTTAGATAATTTTCTGTTCGATAATCAAACTGTAATTCTAATCATCATTGCGCAAACGAATCCTTTCTTCAAGAATACTCTAATGGCGAGTAAAAATATTTTTAAATAGGAACACCTAGGGAATCTCTCCATATGCGAACTCGGCAAAACGACTGATCGACTTTGCTGGAAGTGAGCTTCTCTAAGAAGGGCGTTATCTTTCAGGCCATACCATATAGTTAAACTTCTCTTGCATGAACATAGATAGTGAATGTTTTGATTAGCATACTGTTCTTTTTCTTCTCGTCGCTTTTTTTTTTGTTCTGAGAATAGTAGAGAGAAAAGTAAGTGCGAAATAACAAAGAGTTTTAATTGCTTCATCTGCAAGGAAAAAAAGTATGAAAAGTCGTGCTATTTGAGATTACTCTTGAAAATCATTGAAAAATAACGTCGCATTACATCCTACAGATGGTGGTGCACACCTATCGACCAGTGAATTTGAGAGACTTGATGAAGAAATCTCACTGTTGAATGAATGCGACAATAATGCAGAGAATCTATTGAAAATCAAAGATGTGCAACACGATCGAGATGATGAGACGATCCACGAGCAGCTGCCATCAGTTGCTTACGTCCTTCAAGCAATTTGAAAGCCTCGTCAACTAGATCTTCACCAACCTGTCACTGGTTTCGAATCAAAACGGAATGATCCAAAAACTAGCGAAACAATTTTGAATTATGGATTTTTTTTTCGAGAATCTTGATTATAAGTACGAAAATAAACTTAGATCGAGAAACGGCATACAATGATTGGAGTAAAATATTGAACATAGTCAAAGATCTAAAGACATATTTATAATATATCAGTATGGAGGCTCTTTATGATGTAGCTAGATGAAAACATATTTGTGATCGGCGTTTGTAAGAACTTCTATAGTATAGGCACCTTCATCAAATGAAGGATTTATTAAATCTTAAATTCAGACAATTAAAGTAAACAAAATTATATCGAGAAATATTTTATTTATATAATCTATTTCGAGTCGACTGCGTAATCTTCGTGTCTCAAAACTTTAAATGGCAGCTTCATGTAGAACACGGGACGCTATAAATGTGAATAAAAAATGAATAACTGTAATCTTCATCGTGGATCTACTCAGTTTTTAAGTACTTTTACTGATGGCTTGACCTTCCTATACTGATCTTACTAATTTTAATTTTTCTAATTTATGAAACACTATAATTGAATCATCAATTCTTATCGATTTCTGTGAGAGGACAAATTTTATATTCTAATTAGAAATTTTCTATGTAAAACGTATGATTAAAAATCTCTAACTTAGCAAAGTGCAGAAATATGAAGTCTATTATTTTACTCGTTGAAAATGTAGAGACTACACTGTTGTTTACCTTCTGTTTTCTTCGTATATTGGTGTTTAATTTTGACGATGATGATGATGATAAAGCCTTAAAAAATATCATATTACTTTTTTATTAGTATACAAAAATTATCTAGTTTTGATAAAAACAAGTTTTTTCTAATGTGACACAGTATATTATCCAATAGCATTAGAATCGTTGAATCTTAATCTGGTATAGATGAGATTTTTTTCAAGTGTCATTTAGAATATGAAGCAGATTGCTGAGTTGCTTACGATTAAACAATTCGACATAATAGAACTCAACCGATTCTGTTAATACAGGGCAATTATAAATAATTAATCGGAGTAGAAGAGTAAAGTATATTTTTTTTGTATTATGCCTAACTATAATCGGAAAAGAAAATTTCTTTGGAAAGCTTGTCACTTTGATGAATAAATTACTTTTAGAGCTTTAAATAGAAGTTTTATTCAAAAATTAAAAAAGATATTCATTCATCTTTTCTAAATGAAAATCTAGCTGAGCAAAGGGTATGACATAATATATATATATATATATATACAGCGGTGTAACCAGGAGGGGGGGGGGGGGGGGGGNTAGAACCAAATAATGTATTATATATATATATATATATCTTTAAGCTCTTTGTAATAATTTTCACACTCTCATAGAGAGAACAAAATGTATCAACTGACTAGACGCGCCAAACATAACATAATTCAATTTCAAAACGCGACAAAGACAAAGCGATGAAGACGAGAGAGAGAAAAAGAACATATAGCGAGAAACTCGCGCGAAATCAGAAACAAGACATGTGACGACACACGGTGCCGTCACAGGGGGGTGGCAAATGAGAAATTGCCCATTTCATTTTGAGACTTGTCCATTGTAATTTTTATTAGTAAACTTTTGCCCATTGAAATTTTACTTTTTCAGAAGTGTTCATAGGTCCACGAAAAAATAATTTTATCCCGTTGTGCTTTTATGATTGCGTATCTTGCTTATGTCTGATAATATTTAGTATACGTAGTCCATTTCGATACCTTTATTTCCGTTAACTCCATTAGTCCGTTTAGCCAATTTATCCGTTTCATTAAAGGAACTAAAGGTATCTAACGAAAATTTTCTGATTGGAATACTGATTCCATGTTTAGGTAATTTCAGGCGCTTTTGTGTGGGAACCGACCCGTACTTCTCGACCTGAGTAATGAAAACTTCGTTGATACTACGGTCATTACATTTTGGAAGGAAATACTTTTTGATTGACTAGTTGAAAACTAAGAGTTGTGGACGCTGTTTTATTGCCAAACTTAGAAATTCATAATGCTGATAGAAAATACGTCGTTGACTAATTTATTTGTCTACAAAACATGTCGATAAACGAACTTTCGACAAAAAGAGGTCGACGAAATCAATTTGACCAATTTTCTTGTCGACAACGTATCGCTAGACTAAGTGCATGTCGCCGAACTCTCATGTCGAAGAATAATATGAAATTCGTCGCAAGATTCTCATTTTATATTTGTGTATTTTTTTACGTTAAGAGTACTTTGTTGAACCAGAGAATGTTTGGCCCATCATTTGTTCTAACACAAGAGAGATTTGCCCATTGCTCTAAAAATCCTGGTTACGCCGCTGTATATATATATGATAGAGAAGAACTTCTTACTAGGTAGATAATGAAAATGTAAAAAGATATATTTTGATTAGTAGAAGAAATCTCTCTTAATTTTTATGCAGATAGTAATTATTTTACATATAACGATTGTCATCGGACAACAGNGTTTCCAACAGAATTACGTCGATATTCATTTTTTGAGGTTCTATAAAATTCTCCAAGGGAATTTCAATATTACATAAGCATGCGCAGTAAATTTTCTCTACACTATTCATAATTATTTCATCCTATTGTATTACAAATATAGGAAAATATTTATCTTTAATTGATGTTCATTTTCGGAAAGTATATGCCGATAATAACTATCGAATTTACTAGTTTCTTGATTGAGCTTCTATAATTATACTAACTTTTAACTTCAACAACCTGCATCAACTTTTTCATGTCCAATTATTAATGAAAAAATTGAGATAATTAGGCAACAATAATCGACTAATAAAACATAAACGTATTTAAATGTGATCCTCTGCTGTGTGTGTACAGCTTGCATTGTTTGTTTCAATGGAGTTCCATCAGGTTATTTCTCTCAACTAAAAGGACATTATCGTCATTCAAAGAAAACATAATTGCTTAAATTTGAGATTGAATTTCATCGAACATTGCTAGAGATAAATCATAATGTTCTTTTCGTGATAAAGCGAGTTTTTGGAGGCATTGTTATGTTGAATATAAAAATCTTCGATCACAAACAAAAAGAACAATAAATACTCGATTATGCATAGAATATTTCTTGTATGTGTATTAAGAAAATGGAACGAAAAAAAATCACAAAATAGTTTATAACAGTGTAAATATAATTGTTTATAGTGAATGATATATTTTAAGTATTGGTGATATCAACTAGAAAATGTCTCGGTCGATATACTTTGAAATAATATACCGAACTACCAATTATGACAAGACATATTGGAAGTGCCAAGCCAAGAGTGAGACCAAGGATTAAGGCTAAATTCTTTTCAGCTGTAAATCAATTAATGTTAAAATATACATAAGTCAACACTAAGAAACTTACACGTTGGTAGTGATTCCATAGTAGTTTCACGGTCGTACGATGTAACATTTGAATCTATCGTTGTTGCCTAAGTTAGTTAAATTAGATTTTTTACACGGAATTCTAAAGCATCTATTACCATATCGATTGTAGCATTTTGGTTTATTTCTGCAGTCCCATAAGTGTCTATCGTAGTTGTAATGCTACCAATAGTGCCCATTCCAACGGATGTTATTTTAGGAGTTGTTAGACTTGACTAATTGAATGAACTTTATTTTTATTTTAATGTATCAAATGATTATCTTACTTTTACATTCATAGACGAACTTGTTTGTTTTGATTGATCTTCAACTGATGAACCAGTGACTACGCTGAAACAAAAATAAAATTTGATTGGTGTGTAAAATAATGAAAATCAATCTTACTCAGTTGATATCGGTTCGATAGTAGTTAACAATAATGGAAATGTTGATAAATGTGTAGCGAACTTTTTAATTTAGAATCATTGCAAATTTTTAATAATATTATTAGTCGATACTTTACCGAACTTGTTAAATCAATACGAAGATCTAGAGGTTTTAAATCATCGATGTATGAAGGAAAACAAATGACGGTTAAATTACCTTCTTTGCTCTTTCTCATATTTGATGAAATATCATTCAATTTAGAGAACAATTCATTTCGAGCTGACAGAGAATCAATTTGAAAGCGATCTAATAAAAGTTTTATAATAATACAGTCACCGTAATTGATTTTTGTTGACCATATCAAAGTATGGTGTAATTGAAAAATAATCAAAACAACTAAATTCATTCAAATCATTTATCATACAAGAAAAGGAATTCGCAAATATTTCACTATTACCAACGATGTTCGGTAGAATCGGCATATTATTTTTTTTTGTATTCAGAATATTCTAAAACAGAAAATTAGTACAACTATCTGACTTTATAAATCGTTTGGTGTAATATTACCGAAATGTCTACCAGATTTATATGTGTATTGATAGTGAAATGCATTCTAACTGATTGTCTCGATGGCAACAGATGATGCCTAACAAAACATAGTAGTAATGCGATAAATATAATGAAACATTTGTACATATACTATTTCGCTGTGCATTTTTTTAGTTATAATTTATGCAATCAAATGATGGATAGAAAAACCTTATCTGTATTTCGAAATATCGAATTCGTATTTATTTGTTATTATATTCTGCTTGTGAAAGGTCAATCGTCTTTTTGAAGGATCCAAGATCATTCTTCATGTGATTAGTATTTTCTTATGAAATACAGTTACAGTATCTAGTAGCTTGTAAATCATTCTTCTGATTTGTACAAAAACGTTTTTAGGCCTAGTCTAATGGTGACTTTGATATAGTTTATCATTAGTAGCTCTAATGAATTTTCTCCGAGATGTGTAATTAACTATTTACAATATTCATTCAGAATGAGTAACGTTTCAATAAGCAGAAGACTATCGCGGTATGTAATACTGCCAGAAGGTAATTTTCTCCCTTAGAATTAATAAATTTGAATCAAAGCGGATCTTTCAAAACAGAAAATAACAATTTTTATTACCAAAAAAGAAACTTTTACAGTAAAAAGAAACTGCTAACACCGATTGATTCTCAAGATAAACACTTCAAACTATTCAATTACAATTTTATCTTAAATTTAGTTATTCTGATGAAATTTGATGGCTATGAAAATGAAAGCGATAGGGTTCAACGTAATATTAACTCGCTTGTTGGATCACAAACAGAAGAATTTTTACGGGAAATTCTTTTCAATAAATAGTACTTGTGACGTTAACTGATGTCCGTCAAATAAGTAAATAGTACTTTTAAACTGTTTAGGATTAATTTATTTTCTTGAAAAGCGAATTTCCTGTTATATAAAAATCTTTTGTTAACAGAGTGCAATCGAACCAACCGAAAAGTCTATTCTTTGAAATTAGTCTGATTTCATTTGATAGGTTGAAGTATTGAAAGTGGATTTTGGCTTAAAGTCTCTTATTCATAAGCTCTTATTTGGAATATTATTATGTTTCACTCGAAGTCATATTTATAATTGATCTTTGAGGACAAATTTTGCCGGAAAGGAACTCTCAATGCAATTAGTTCGTTGTGAGCCTCAGTTTTTTCAAATTTCGTTGAGTGAATTTCGCTATTTTGATGAATATCAAGCTAACAGGAACAATACTCTGAAAAAGATGCACCTCAAAGGATGATAAAACTCGTTCAATTCAATTACTAGTTACGCATGCAAAATTGTTTCTTTTTCGAAAAAGTGCTCTGTCATCGAATTGAGGATTGCAATGAAAATTATCAGCCAATGCCTTTAGGAGAATTGTGATTCGAGGGTGTAAATCTATTTGCTATCATTTTAAAGTGCTTCTAGATCTAACATCCAATACTATAATAATAAAAACTGTGATATCTGTTAGAGCTTAGAAATAGCGAGTTCGTCACAATGATTGATTATATATTGCATATCGTAATCAACTGAGACCTGTCCTGTCATGTGTAGGAAATGTGGTTTCTTTTAATTTTAACTTTTAAAGTAAAAAATATAAGAAGAGTCTATGAATAGAAAACTTTCTAGCTTTAGACGACTACAGTTTGTGTGATCGAACATTCTTACCAAGTGATAAGAGTATTTTCTTGCTTATTTTTTTAACTAGTATCAGAGTATTATGGCAGAAGTCAAGACTTCTCAATCTGGCACATAATTTATTCAAGATTGAATGAAATATTTTGATCGAATTCTTTGATAGTTTGATGAAACCTGAAAACTTCCTCAAAAAAAAAGTGTAGAATCTCAGAGCTTTTATGTTGTTCAATACAACTGTAGCTACTGCAGACGTTCCAATAGCCCAAAAACAGTTAGAAGTTAGACTTTGTCAGATCTAATTATATCCTGATATTGAGTTTAGAAATTGTGCCAAGAAAACGATTCAACTATGTCTTAACAGAGGCTATTCAAGTTCTTTAAATTATGACTTAAGTTGACGGTTATTTTGAAATTTGCGTCCAAGTTATGATTTCGAGGAGACAGCTGCAAAACATTGACACCATTCAGAAAGCAATTATTTGAAGAAGTTAAAGAACTTCTTTCGTGTACTTCACAATAACTTGTTTATTGTATAGAATTGCTCAAGAGATGTGTTGATAATAGAAGCTCTCTTGCATAGATTTGAACATAAAGAAACTCACGTGAACTAAAATTATCAAAATAAAATCAATCTCTGCTTTTCTAATAATCGTTCACTATAAAATTACAATATCACTAGTGATGGAATCACACAGTAACTGCAAGGAGAACCCAGACTGTCCCTCGAATATATACTGATTTTATTTCAATATTTTTTGTTTATACCATTGTATTCTGTTCACAAGCAAAGCACTCAGTGGTATTTCAAATGTTTGAAAAAAGTTTATTTTTCCTTTTCTTTTCTGTTATTTTCATTTCCACTGCTATATATGTGACACAATAAAGAAAAGAAATCTGCTGTTTCCAATATCGTATTTTATTTGAATAATTTTTGTTTCAAAGATTTATATTTCATTATACCTAAATACACAAATGGTGTTACAATAACAGATATTTTAGCACTAAAAGCGCTTATTGCTATTAAGACAGAATGTTGAAAAATAAATTTGACATCTAATAATTGTAAAACTGCAATAATTGAATAAGGTGTCCATGCTATTAAATAACAGCTGACAAGAAAAATGACACTTTTTAGAAATCGATAATTTGCTCGAAGATATTTTCTATGTGAAGCTTTTTTTGAATAATATTCATAAATATGATAAGCTTTCTCAAAGCCATTTGATTGTTGACTATTCTTCATTGAACCTTGCTGATGTGAGAACTGTTGAACTGATGAATTTGAATAATGTTTTGAATAAATATGTCGAACAATCAAATTAGCTCGTAGATTGACAAAAAGAAGCATCAATAATGAGAAAAAATACATGGCAATAAATGATGACCGTATGTATACACGGCCTACAGTTGATTTATCTTGCCAATTGATACTACAATGAAAGTCAAGGCCTTCAAGTGCATACGAATTAAAATAATTTAATGTTAAAGGAAATGTAAATGCAATGCTTAAAAACCAACAAACAAATGTTAAACATCGATAAGATGATAGACGATCGTATGAACATAAGGATAAATACCGATGTATCGATAGTGTCATAAATACTAACATACACAAACAACCAGAAAAATACGTGACAACGCCTTCGATACGACAATAAAGTTTGAAACAATGACGATGACATGTAAATAATTGGACAAGAACACCTGGTACGCTTGTAGCGTTCACCAATATTGATGCTAAGAATAATGAAACAACAAGGCTATTTTGACATCGTTCAGAATATAAAAATCGTATATTCATTTTTAAACAAAAGATTGATATAGCTAAAATAATCACACCACCTATACGAGATGTGGTACATGGCAGATTCCATGTAATACAACGCATGAAATGAATGTATGGCCATAGGGATACATTTGTTGCATTTGACTCCATTAACGTTTTTTTTAAATAATCTTTAAAATGTAAATGAGATAGCTAGATATTTATATAATGTAAAGATGTGACCATTTATCTTTGTGTTTTTCTATAATTGTGCTCATTTCTCAAAGATCCATCAAGCATAAAATGTAAACTTAACAAGTTTCTATAGACATCGTATGTTTAGCAGCTTCCATACTGCATCAAGGCGCACTAGAGACTAATAGTTTCTTCCTTAGCCTCGTCTTAATAAACAAATTATTGAGAAATCATTGAAGTGAATACGTTGTCTCGTATAGGTTAATAATTAAGAGAAAATGATTTTCTTATGCAACAGACTAATCTACGCAGTTATTCCTAATGAAACTTCCGAACATAGTTTGCCTTCGATTTCGATTCACCCTTTTCATGAACTCTTTTTGTCTTTAATTAGATTTTTACACTTGAGACATAGAATAGAATGCTAGAAAAAAACTTAAATGAAAGACCAATGAAAACTATCATTATCAATCGTGACGAAACAGAATAGGCATAAAATGATANTTTATACTTCATTCAGGTCGAGTTTATCATGAAAATTTAGCAAATTTTCGAAAACAATCATAATATTAGTAACGTATTATTATTGATGAAATTAATTTGGGAAAGTCTATGGTTAGTCATCTTAAATAAAACAATTTTTCGCGAAACATAGAGATAAAAATGAGTATATATCATAATGGTATTGTTTGCAATTATTTGAACTATATTTCCATATGATCTAAATAGAAATCTAGCTGAATCAAAATCCGCCCACGTCAAAACACAGTAAAACATCTTGCACCTCTGATTTCAGACTTTGGTGCATGGAGCCCCCATTGATTCAGTGAGCTATATATACCTGTTTTAAATGAAGTTTGACAAAAAAAAAGAGAAAATAATTGGATATTAATAGTAAATATGACAATTGTGTGATGATACAAGTAGGTTTGTTGTTTTATACAAATTTTGTTAATTGTTTTACGGACAAATGTGCCGCTATAACAGGGCATTTGTTATGCAATCGTGCGATCTAACGTTTTGATATCTATTAATAAGTGTCGAACTTAAGAATTACACATAATTAATCAAACAAACACGATAAGCTCGTATAAAGCAGAGGTTTTTTAAGAAAATTTCGCCAAAGGATGACACTTCACAAGCATTGTTTTTCAGCGATGTTATCATAATCAACAAAAATCGGCTGTGCATGAATTCAATCATTATGAGATTAAAATTGTTAAAATGAACATTCAACAACAATTTCGAGAAAGTTTACTAAAAACAATGGACAACTAGAACAGGAATGACTTTTTTTTTATCTCTGTCAAAATCTAGTAGAAGAATCATGACTACAGCGCTGTTCTCTCGTCTGTAAATTGAGGAAATGTAATTTATGTCAAGGACACTTATGAATGGCATTGCATTTTATGTTCGTCTAAACAAAAAAAAATGCAATTTAGTTCTTAAAGTTATTTTTTTCGGCGCACGCTGATGCTGTGCTTATTCTAACGGTAGAATAAAATTCATATGTAATATCTAGTGTGCTGCTAAGTTTAATCTCAATCACAAAAAATAATTGATTAATCTGACTAGTCTATGTATTGTCTTTGACAGTAATCTAAATTAAAAAAATAGAATTAATTTTATAAATTGATATTGACTGTGTCACTATTCGAAAAGTCATCACGATTAATCGTCAAAACAGAAGCAACCTTGATCGCATGTCAATTTGACTGATGTATTTAACGTAAATCAGCTTTTCTTGCATCAAGAATATTCTTGAGTATTTTTTTTTCTATTATTAGACAAGCATAAAATAAGTCCAAGAAAAACTTTGCCGTACAATGGATTGATCTCTTTCTTTTTGTATACACAGTGAAGCTCATCTCAGCGAAGTATTAAGATACAGCGGTTGATTTGTTGCGATGAAGCATAATCCAATGAAAGTGAAAATGTATTTGATTGATTTCATGTGTAAACAGAGAAGTATCATTGAGTCACTTTCTCTAATTGGAAATTAAAATAAAACATTCTGTGATAAATACTTTCGGATAGACATACGCGTCGATAGAGGCACGAAATGATGCGACATTCTTCTTGTTTTTCTTTGTTCTGAACTAATCAATGGTTCAATGTACAAGAAAAGCGATTTCTTTAATATTTGCGTCAATTTTTATAAAAATGCTCCTATTTAGATAATAAATTATTTAGATTATTCATCAGTACACAAAGATTTTAAAATGCAATAAAGCCATAAACAGTTATAATTAATTACTTTGAGGATTTAAGGCAGAACGAATAGAAACAGTACAGGAAAACATAGGAAGATATCCTACAATAACTTTCGCTATTAGCTTATTATTTGCTGTAATTAAATGTTTTACATTCTACTGATTATCTATATTTATCGCTGCTGTTTTTTTTTCTAAGAATTTTTGAAAAATTGAACTTTTCAACATAACTGGATAATCAACCTGAGATTATATTTTAACTTCAATTTTCAATAGAAGTAGTTTATTATGAGAGGTTCAACTAAAGGAAGAAAATGTATCATTTTGTACTTTCATTCTACGATAGAAACACTGAAGCATTCAGAAACTTCCGGAATAAACTAGCTGCACCGATAACCTAATTTATGGAAATTTCCAAGTCAAAACTCCTACAATAGCTTTCATCATGAGCTGAGAATCATTAAAGGGTTTTATTTTTCAAAACTTACTGGCAGTTATCAAATAAATCTAACCTCAAAACAGAACCGGTTTAATACAAAAAAGATATTGCCTTAATAATCGGTTGGCCGTCATAATGTCGAAAGGAAAAAGGTCGAATAAATTATATTGACATGAATCATTGTCAGTTAATATTTTAGAGAATTGTAAATATTATAATGTTTGNGGAAGATGACTATGATTGCAAACAGTGTTCATCAATCGATGATCTTAATCAGTATGCACTTTAGCTGCACAATAATTAATAGTGCATATCCAATCTTTATTAGTTATTGTTACTTTATGTTACTTGTATCAATAGTTAGTCATCCCTATCGATACTGACTAAAATTCTACACTAGTAAAATTATAAGAAAAAAACAATGAAGTATATGTGGTTACAATCGCCATATACTTGAGGCATCATTGTTTTTTTATTTTTCCATTTCGACATTTTTCCACGTTAATATGTACGTTTCGACATTTTTCCTTTCGGCATTTTTCCAGCACACTTAACAATCTATCAGCATTTCGAAAATCTACGACTGTCCATCAATGATGTACATAACAAAAAAATCGCTTATTTCAGTTTAACTTTTAAAAATATAATAAATTATCTATTTTAAACCAATATATTGTATTAGCATAAAATCCTGTTATGATTTTTATTTTCGTAACTCGAGGAAATATAATGACCATTAAAATCGCTTCGATTATAGAGAAAAAACCAGCAAGGAAAGTGAAGACGATTTAGTATAAAATTTATATTAATTTCTCTTTCATTTTATTAAATATATTAATGATGCACACAATGAACAATCACTTTTTTTCTGACACTGATGTATATGTATAGATATAGATATATACAAATTTAAAAAAACAAGAACTCTAAGATGGTTACACATAATGGTCGAGTAATATCGATCATATGCGAACAAAAATAGTTAATTGTATTTCTTTTTCTCTCTCTCTCTCTCTCTCTCTCACTATTACATATTATAAATTTGGCGTTATTATATCAGTTAAACCATAAGGTTTAATTGTTTTAGCAAAGGCTGTTTTTTCAAGATTCGAACGAAGTAATGGAGTTGTTTGTTGATTTTTCATAGATTCAACACATGAAACAAGTGCAGAATTATGTTTAACTGATGCTGTTGGTGAATCAAGTAACATAATTGATGTTCCTTGTGTTGCTGAACTAATACGTGGTTCAACAGTTTGATGACGATAACAGGTTAGAAAATTGTCATCTTGTTCATCATTAAACACAATGGAATTTTGATGTAGTCGTTGATTTTGATTTGTTAATGGAATTTCTGATAACGAATAAGCACTACAAATACTTTGGCGATAAGTACAAGTTTGTGATAGATTTATTGATGGTCTTGGCGCAACTATTACTCTTGTATAACGTTTACCATTCGAATAGAAATGTTCATGTAGACCCTGTGATGGACTATGAAGTAGCATTAATTTTTTTGCACGTTTGCTTAACCGTTGTGATGATGACATTGATGTTGATGACGATGAAAATAGTAAGAAATAATGGCAACTAAATAAACGACGAAGTTCATGACGAAAAACTCTACCAGTAAATGCATACAGGAAAAAGTTTGAAGCTAAACAGAAAAGAAAAAAAGATTTAATTCGTTGACTTTTAGCTTATTTCTAAATGTGAGGTACAATGATTTAAATATTGAGATATTTCAGCTATAATTTTTCCAATGGCTATTCCAGCGGTTAATGTTGTCGATCGGTGATTAATATCACTGTAAATAGCATCGATTAATTGCATTATTGATATTGGCATTGAACAAATACAAAATGCAAACGATACAGCTAGCAGCATTGTTGTTAAACGACGATTAACTCGTCGATATGCTAATGCTTTTGTTGATGTATGTTTTTCTTGTTGATATAAATGAAGTGAACGTAAAGGATTGCAATTAAGTTTATTCTTGGATTTCTTTATACTAGTATTTGTTGTTGATGTTGATGAAAATGACATTGAATTAGATTTCGTATTGTAATTAGCATGACTATCACTTGTTGTTTCTTGTTGTAAATATTTATTTGTGTTACGTGCATTTAATAAACTTTTTATTATTAATATATTGAGTGTTATTAGAAGTGTAAACGGACAAAACGAATATTTAAATGAATCGATCCATGTAAAATATCTTATAAATAATGATTGATCATTCAATGGCACACAATGCGCTAGTGCTGATGATAAATGAAATGTCCATAGAAAATGTGAATTTATCAAGAAAAATACTGTAAATACAAGCAATAACATATAACGTGCACGTTTTATTGTACAAACTTGACTAGCACGTAGAGGTTGAGAAACAGCTATGTATCGTTCGAATGTCATTGCAACTGTAATCCAAACACTAGAAAATAGATGCGTTTTTTTTTTAATGGCAATGCTTTTCAAGCTGATCGATTTCTTAAAAATACGCCGAGTATTTAAAACAAAAATGATAAGACTTTCGATCAACTTCAAACTGAAGAAAAAACTTTGCTAAAGAATTAGCTCAATTTTTATTTGCTCTTGAACTTTCAATTTAGTTGAAAAATTAAATAGCCGTTATTTCGATCAATAGTTTTACATGTAGATAATGTGTAATGGACTTGCAAGTATCCGGGAAGATTCAAATGGAACAAATGTTTATTTGCGGAAAGATTGACCTTTAAACACACATAGTTGCTTGACACAGATATGTCACTATGATCGCATGTGCTTGGAAGTTTCATACTTCAAAAATGAAAAAACTATTTCCGTTTGAATATTACATTAGGATATTTTAAGAGATATTCGACCTATCTTCGTAAAAAATCACGAATTGCATGTGCGCGACTTGATCTTCTAGACATACTTAAAAGTGGATCGAGGATTCTTTAAAAAGATCACAAATTAATTCTAGAGACGCATTCATATGAATCCGATTCAACGATTTTTAGTCTTACTCAAATACTGTCGTGCCGTCTAATCGTAAGTTACAATGTTCGTAGTTCGTGTGCTAGTATCAGTTGATTAATTTGTCTCGAAACAAACAGAAACTCTGTTGCATCATGATCACAATCTATTACATAGTTTTATCTATACAAACGAAAACAATTTGAAAGTCAGAGTGCATATAGTAGCTACTTATCTGATTTATCTATTAGAGACACTTGAGAGAGAGAAAGAAAAACAAAAGAATTAAACTTTGTCTTGCTTACCTACAATCAGCAAAAAAGAAAAATCCAAATGTGCCTAATTTACAGCACATATTACAAGCTAAAATTGGTCTTTGTTTGCCTAACAATTCTAACCATCGATTGAGACAACCGATCCAAAGAACAAATGTATCAGTAATAGCCAATGCAGCCATGTAGAAACATGATGATGAATGTCGCATACGACCTCGTCTCATAACAATAAATGTTAATGTATTACAGGTAGTACCAATTAATAATAAACATGGCAATATAAATTCCTCACTACGTGCAGCTATTTGAACATAACGATTATCAGACATAAAGTCTGAAGTATTTGTTAATATTGTTGTACTGTTCATATTTGTATCGCAATAATTTTACAAAAAAATAATAGTTACATCTTAAAACTAAAATATAAATGAAGAAGAAGAAGAAAAAAAAAAGAAAGAAAGTTACGATGGTAAATCATGATATAGTAGTTAACGCTAAAATGATCACCATCATATGATCGTTATCTTTCACGTTCGAAACGCATTGTTCGCTAGAGGCTTGTCATTAATGAAGGTCTACTAGCGTGCACATACTTACGCCAAGTCGAGGGCAGCGTTTTTGCCATGCCTTCATCAAAGAGGTTAGAGGTTATTATAATAAGCATATCAGATTTTAGATTTTTGCTTAATATCTGTTGTCAAAATATCTCGTGGAGAATTCTATTCTTTCTGAGAAGCATAAAAATATACATGGACAAAGAGAAAAACATGCATCTATAGTTAAAAATAAAAGATTACACAATTATCTATTTTTCACTCTTCAATAGATAGATCAGTATACGATGAAATATATTTTCTTTATATGTTCATCTTAATGCATCCATATGTCTATGATAAGGATAAATTCACACGCATTTCTACTTATTTCTTTTTCCAATTAAAGCAAAGCTTACAGATATTAATGATGATATGGTACACAACTCATGTCAGTTTTAATCAATAATCATCGGATGTTTTTCTTCACGCGCCGAAGTAGTCTACATCTTCATCTATTCAGATTTCAATCAAGATATAAATACAATATAAACGTTAAGTTTTTTCTTAGAAGTTTTTTTTTTCCATAAAATCAAAGGTTGAATTTTTCTCGCGTGATCGTTTATACTATTTTCTACTGATAATATATTTTAATACCTTTTCATAAATAAATACTAACTAATAATAGTCTGCATGCAACAATAGAATCGCATATTTTACTCGCTTATACGATTCTACTTCGAAGTCAAGTATTGTTGAATTCAGATGCAAATTATTTCACATGATGTGTCATCAATATAAAACAATTAAACACATTAGGAAAAGTATGAACCATTCTCATAGAACGCCTCGGTCTTAATCGTTTCTTATAATGAGGGCAAAAGATACTGAAAAATAAAAATAGAAAAACACGAGCATATCTACTTACATCTAATAAAAAAATATAGTTCTCTAGAATCAATGGGAAAGAAAATTTTAATTCTCAAATAATTTTAATCCTCGAAAAATTCGTCCGACGACAAGATTAAACGTCATAGTTAATTCTGAGGTTCGGAATGAAGAAAATGACTTGATTTTTTTTCTTGAGTATAGAATAAGAAAGAAGATACATAGTCTTAGCAATAAACCAAATCACAAGCCAAAATCAAATTATGATTTGATGGTCGTTCCGCGTACGTACGAACATACATAGATATATAAAGAGAGTCGAATTACTCTTATTCATTCATTCATTTTTTGCCTCAACGACGTATCTACTCAGCCGCACTGTATGTAGTCGGAAAATAGTCTCACTACCCCGATTACGCAACTCGCAAGCGTTTCTTCTCTATACGTCTCCGTCTCCCTGTCTCTCTCTCTATCATTCGCTCAACTCATTACAATTCCTGCTCTCTCGTTCGTCTCAAATATACATGCTTACATCTCCTTTCTTTTGTCGGATGAATGGGCGTCTCTCATTTGTCTTTATAACATGAAATAAGTCGACGTTACTTCTCATCATCACTCGAAAGAATAAATGACAATAGAAAGATCAATAATGTATTTTGAATTTTCTCAAGATTATACATGTGATTGTATAAGAGTTCATCATTGTCTCGTAGTTAACTGAATAAACAAACAAGTGAACAAACATTATAACGTAGTCATTAATTAGTCATCACCTTTCTCAGTTACTTAGAAAGTTGACTTTTAACGATCAATGCCAGACATATCAATTATTCTATTTTATGTAGACAAATTTTCATAAAAATGAGTCTAGTTCATGATGTCTAATGCATCGAGAGACGTATTTTGGATAACTGTCCAAGGTCAATTTGATTAAGATAAAGAAGAGGAAAAAGTATCAGTCATGTTGATAAGTGCCTACGGGCTAGCAGACATGACATGTATAAATAACGACGAGCAAGAATAGAATAAGGGCAATATAAAATAATTGATTATGCACTGTTGACGATTATTGATTTATATTTACCATCTTATACATCCAAATGACACAAACCGAATGAGTACATCATAATTTTTCTCTCGATAGAACCAGAGAACGTGAAAAAGGATTTACCCAACTTCTTTAGAATTAATTAATAGAAAAACAACTAAAATAAATCTCATTTCTATCAAATGTTGATGTTACAGTTTTCTTTTCTTTTATTTTGTTTTTTGATGTAGCTAATCAAACAATAATGAATTAACTTTTTATTTCATCAGAACAGTTAAGTCTACTCTAGAAAATTAAAATAGAAAGAATTAAATTAACAGTTGACATAAATCAGTGACGTACATGTTCATCTTTTTCATAGTTTTCTCTTTCGAATAGTATTGGGTCAAAAAAGTCTTCATTTAAAATATCTCGTCGTCAACACTTTTTGTTGATGTGTAACAGTCAATATCAAAAGTTCTTCAATGAATATCTAAAGAAAGTGATTGATACACGTATATATATATATAAATACATATTCATGACAGACGTCAAGGACTAAATGCTCATTCACAAACTTCAATTTAGATAAATGAGCGGACGGTTGATGATGGCATAGAGGAGAAGAACGATGATATTGAACAGAGTACAATGCTTGGAGCAAGCATATGTCCGGACATCGAGTTCTATTGGATTGCATCACCAATATGAATAGTGTGTACAATATAGTTGCTACCGTTCACTCGCTGAACAATGTTTTCTGGATACATTCAATTATAGAAATGCCATACATTAAGAATAGTCGACATTGCATTGCAGAAATTCTTTTGTCTAATAGATTTAGACAATCGAATATAGCTTATTTCGGAAGCCAAAAGAAAACAGAAATTATATTGTTTAGAAAATAAATTGTTATCATTCGAATGGTATTTTTCTTTTTAATAAACATAAATATCTTTTATGAATTTTTGACTTCTGCTAATTGATAATACTACATGAAATCCGGTATCTTGATAATCAATAATCTCTATGCAAATAAAAGAAAAGAAAAGAAGAAGAAATCTCTATATTGTATTATGATTTAATGGCCTTGAACGTAATAAAAAGAATACAGAAAAACTGAGTAAAGAAGTTGATCATTTAAATATGTATGATAATATAATATAATAAATGGAATTCGTTAATAGCATTCTATCGGACAACTTAGAGGCATATTTTTTTATTTAATGCATATTTTCAAAACGCAAAAGACCTTGATCGCTTGACTACTTCAATATCTCTCTCAGATTAAAGGGTCTTGTCAACATAATGAATGGATTGGCTTCTTCGTTTTTTTTTTCTTGAATAGAAAATTAATTTATTGTAATTATTTTCATGGTCAGCATCATATCAGTTTCAACAAGATAGTTAGGCAAACATTGACATGGTCAAATTATCATGTCTAAAATACTAGATACTATCTTTCATACGTGTGTAATATCTATTTAGTAATAGACAAACTAGAAAATACTTTACGCCAGTAAATAAATCTGAATTTATCGGAAAAGAAAATTAACGAAAAGCATGTTTCATGTCAGCTGTAGTCTATGTGCAGCAACATCCACGGCTTCTATGAATTTGAATTGAATCGATATGAAATACAGGACTTTTATTGAGTAACTAGACTTATTTTTATGTGAATCATTCGAAGAAGGAAGACAATGATTCAATTAATAACCCTTGAAAAACGCTTCTAATTTCCTTTTTCTTCTCGCATAGTTCAATGATAGTTTCATTAATTTAAGAATAAAATATTACTGCCTTTTTTGTTTCTATTTCTTAATCTGTCAACCACAAAATCATCTATTGTTAAATGATAACATATTTGCAGGACTTGTTCGTATTACGTGACATAAATATTCATCTTAAATTGTTATAACTTTCAAGAACAATATTTTTTGTTTTTAAGTTGCTATTTTGCACGCACGGAATCGTAAGTGTCTGCTCTTAAACTCTAATTAGCATAGGACATGCATGTGTTCGTGGTATATATTCTAGTTTGCTATCATTGAATATAGATTATTGAGTAGTAAATATTCTCCATGCATAGCTGATGAATTAACAGACAATAAGCGAAAAACAACAAGAAGAATTTCGAAGATTATTTCATTTTATGCACGAGCAATTAGACATTGAATTGTCAATAAAGTTCATTAAAATTATTAAACTATACAGGTTTTATATTACTCACTCCAACCAATTTAAGCGAAGTAAAATGTAACCAAAGGAAGATATGCAATGTTCAGTAAAGTCAACATCTGGAAAATTATTTCACTTAAAAATTCAAAACAATTAGGTAACTCATTTTCATTCTATTATGTTAATAAGAATCATTTCAAGTATCTAGACAAAATAAAACCTATCACTTCATAGCCTATGACACGTCTAATGTCTTGTATTCGAAGAAAAAAGAATATTATTTAGTAACTGAAAAACTTCGACAATTCCTATGACAATACCTAGAAGGTCTTTTCTTATATTTAGACCATCTGCTCCATCTTAAAAGTAAATCATTCAGCGCCAATGACTAAATACTGCGTTAGTATTTCTCTGGCGATATAATTAGTGTTTTGCCATTCTATTTCATTGATAACAAACTTCCGTCAAGCTATCGGTAGTGTAAGTCTATCTTGAATCAATCGAAAATTACTGTACACTCGAAAAAGTTCAATGAGAACTTCATCGTGTCATCTTAATCGATTTGTTCAACAAGTATCTAGAAGGAATATGTTTTCTATTTCAAAGTTCATTTATTTATAGAATTTCACAGCAGCACAGAATTAATTGATGATATTAATAAAAACATAAGATAGAAAAGTTTACTTCAAGTACTTTGCCGACATTTAGGTGCAATGTAACCAGAATAGCCTTTTGTTTTGACTTCTCTTGTTATCGTTTATTTTTCTTCTTGTGAACAAATAATTAAATACTTCTAATCTGTTATGTGTTTTCTTCTCTTTCAAAAGCACAGTTGTTCGTCTATGTTTTTCAAGATAACACACAAATGTATTTGTGGGAGTTATTTGATAATGAGAACCAAAAGTAAATTGATATATTTATATATGTATGTATTGAAAAGTAATATAATATCGTTTTTGTTTTCATTCATTTGCAATTACAAGAGAAGTCAAAACTGAGAATCGTTCTCGATATTAATAAAATATTAATGATGAAAGTTTTCAAGTATAGAAAATCTCCTGGGAATATTCTATAATTAATGTCTATGGAGAGAATTTATTAACATTTATATGTATATATATATATATTTTAGTTTTTCGTCTCATGTCTGATACTAAATTTTAGGTAAGTCTATTGCATTTTTTATTTAATAAATAGTTACAATTAAATTATTGAAAAAAAAACCCCAAAATTTCTCTTTCGGTTAATATTAATCCTTTTCTTCCCGAAAAAAACAATGTGTTCTAATCTAAGAATTAGTTTTCCTGTGAAGACGTTCTTTGTTCATATTCTTGCTAGTATTCATAGTTTCTAGCATACATATTGAGATATTCCTATCATCGTTTATATTAAGAAATGTCAGATGAACTAAATGATATGACACAAAAAATCGAGATGTCTGCTCACGTACACATTTGTTTTTCAATAGTCTTCAATCTAATTATAATTATTACTAGCGGGTTCTTTTCGATTATATATATGTATATGTATCTTAGACATTTTTATTTTCTTATCGACACTTCATATTGTTTGCTTGTTACAATAATTCATTCTGAATAATTGATGACGGTAATGACTGGTTATGTTCTTGAGCATAAGGTTTTATTGGTGTCTGCCGGTGATGACATGCAGAAGAAAAAGACAAACACTATCCAATTTACTGTCGCATGTAGATTTTAATGATTTTGACGAGTGGTTCTTATCAGTATAAATAATTTCTATCAGACTTTGTTTTAGATATATACTATTAGATATTGAAATCCTTCGTTTATAATTATTTATAAAAAAACAAAAAGATAAAATAAAAGGCTGTAGTCTATATTTGGAAGTGTGAATTGAACAAGAGAGAGCTAGAATAATGCCGAAATTATATTTATTCAATCTTACAGCTCATGCTTCTTGTCATTTTATATAAATGAGAAAAATGAAAGAAATTATTTCGATTGTTCGATGAGGCAAAACAAGGAAAGTCTCTACAAAAGCAACTGCATGTATGCTCTATATAATAGCAGATCAATCTAAGACGGTAACGTGATTTTGGATATGTATTTACATGACCGGAAATAAATGCATCATTATCCATCTAGCGCGTGTCCTTCACAGAATTCGTTTCCGACAGATTGCATTTTTTTCACTTATATGTTTCTGTAGAACGTGCTCTTCAAGTTACGACTTCTTCTTGTTCATCATGTCTTTTTCCTATTACCCTTCTGTATATTAGATGATAGGTTGTTTCTATAATGAATTTAATATCTATGATTTCGATAGGAAAAAAAAGAAGAAAGAAACTTGTGAAAAAAGCGAAATGACTCAAGGAGCGAGAGTGATTTTTACTTCGAGGAAATCAGCAGCGACAGAATATAATCATTAAATTAAAAATTACAGATAGACTGAGTTCATCACATCTTATCTGTTATCTAAGTAGTTTCTTATTAATATTATCTCGGCTTCTTTTCCATAATAATTTTTTTTTCATTGGTAATTCGAACGACTTTTTTTTCTCTTCATTTTTTTTTTCATTTTTTTCCAAAGACTATTCAACCTATTTAACAAACAAAAGGAAAAATAGATCTCTTCAATAGATTTGTAAATACTGTGCTATTATCTATATGAACCAATACTTCTTGTTCGTAGAATAAAAGAAAAGAATTGCCATTCAAATAAATGACAATAATCATTGGATGTTACTTCAATGAAAAACAGCCTTAACTTAGCAACGATACATTCAAAACAAAGTTTCTAGAATAGAGAGTATCAACGAACACTGACGAATAAGATTTGGTTTGTCGTATTTTTTAGATTAAATTTTATAAAAGAAAATGAAAACTTCTCAACTGATGATAAAACGATTGTTTGTATATTGTTAATATATATATATATATATGTATAACTTACGACAGGCTTCCACCAAAAGCATATATTAGCAACACACTAAGGCATTTTCTTGTTGTTTTTCTATCTAAATACCTAGAAAAAAATCTCCTTTACTTTTTCCTACTTATTATTTTATCGACAGACAAGTTATCAGTTGGTTTACTTGAGATCTTTTTTGCTTATAGATAATGACGCGATTATTATTCACTGGAAAATGAGAAGACAAGCCCTGATCTGTTGAGGAATAAAAAGGAAAGATAAGACATTCTTAGGCAAGGTGAAACTCACATTTCCTATTAAGAAATCAGATATTCTTTTGTTTTATAGGAATTACTATGATTTAAATTTTCCTGTAGGCTCCTATAATCTGTCAGAATTATGAAGAAAACATGCTGTGGTGTTTTGCCTTAAAATGGCAAAGAATAAAGAAGTTTCATAATTATGTTTAATTCATACAAGAAGAAGTTACATCCTCTCTATGGATGGGGGAAAGTAGCTTGGCTATGTTCTTTTAGTTTCCAAAGATACAATAGTAGAGGAGATTTTATATTTTGTTATTTTTTCATAAAGAAAAACCCTACGTGTGCTAAAACTGTGACGAATGTATGACATTCAGTTCAATTGTAAGACTTTCTCGGAATTAATTACATTTATTTTGCGTGTGAGAGGTTTTCTAAGAAAAGAGAAAAAATGTTGTAGTTTTTAGAATATATACATCTTGTAGCACGATCATCAGGTAGTATTTTACTCGAATAATCATATTATCCTCTTAAAATATATGGAAGAATTTTTCTTCCCAAGGATTATTTTCATTTCTTACCTCAGATACTTATTTTGATCCAGAGAAGAAGGATAAAAATTTCTCGAGTATGTACGTTTTATCCTAAAAAATAAAAATTGGAAACACAAACTATTTGTTTTCCATTCATCATATTTCACATTTTTTCCCTTCTGTTTTTTTTTGCATAAATAATAAAGCATGTTATCGTCACATATATTCTTTCATATTTGTGTTTTATAGTCATTGTAGATGATATAGAAAACGAATAAAAATCCAATCAAATGAATAATACTACCAATGGTCATGCCTTATTGGCGTTTGTATTTCATTTTGAAGTAGTAGCATTACCAATATTAATTGTATTCGGTAGTATATGTAATATAATGACATTTATTGTAATGCGACGAAAACGTATGCGTGTATCATCAACGTGCTTTTATATGGCTGCACTTGCTGTTACGGATACACTTGTTCTATGGACTGGCTGTCTTAATCAATGGTTTTATTTAATGCATGTACCGACTGTTGTTGCTAAATCAAATTTTACATGTAAACTACTGCCATTCCTCTTTGTCTTCTTTGCTGATGCAAGGTAGAAAAACAGTTGAATTCAAAATCTATTTGTCTAGTTTTATTTTACTGCTTTATATAGTGTATGGATTATTGTATGCATGTCATTTGAACGTTATTTTGCTGTTTCACGTCCGTTACTTGCTGCACAAATGTGTACAACAAAACGCGCAAAATGGGTAAAAATAACTATTTCTAACATGAATTTATCGAGTATTTTCTCGTCTCAAACTAATCATAGACGATAATTTGACTTCATAAAAAGTTGATATTGTTTGAAATTGAAAGATACACAAAAGAAATATCTTCTTTTTTTCTATTAAACTATCGTTAGGATGTTGTTGACAATGAGATAATCATTTTATACTTTCTAAACTATTGGTGAAATTTGAAATTTCAATATTTTTCTTAATCTTACGCAGTACGTGAAGTAATGAAGTATTGATATTTCAGAGTTTGGGTTCATATTCTTTCTATATCTATTTGAATTCATTATATCCATGACACTGCGTAGGCATATGTTACTCTTGGATCTTAACATTATACTATTAGAACAAAAAAATAGGTCATGTTAAATCCTTATATTCATGAAAGCTTATTTCAGTAGGTAAACATATAGATAGAATAAAATAGGTTTCAACGAGAAGGTTCTTCGAGAATCAAAATACAAAAATAATAGAATAGATGACCTGTGAAATTTCTTGTATTGTTCTAAATGAAAGAAAGTACCAGATTTGTTTTTTGAATGGGTTCTTTAAACACCGACTATTTTATTTATGAATAGTACTAATTATCTTTATATATAATTATAGTCCTATTTTTGTTACTAGAAACCTAATGAAACAAGAAACAAAGCGACTCACATGCTTTGATTTAATATATTCAAAGGAGCATTTTATAAATGGAAAATTAAATTTGTTATTCGTCGACAATTTCATTTTTTTTATGCCGAATAAATATATAAAAGTATAAGTGAAATAAATAGTTCCAATACTCTTTAATATAAATCGACTTATTCTCTTATAAGGAATATTTAGTTAGATATATTTTTCATTGAATCTGGCATTTAAAGAAGTCAATTGAAGATCTGTAAAATGAAAGCGTATATTTGAATAGCGGCTTTCTTCTGAAGATGAAGTTCATGTACTCTCGGGGTCAGCTTGGTTATTTGACATTCTCATTCATGAAACATGTACCGTAATCAATCAAGAAATTGTGCTGAATTCAGAAAAATTCACATAAATATCATATAAAGATTTCTACTTATAATCAACGAGAAATGATAGCTGTTTTGATATTGCTAGCTTTTAAATAAGCTGTAGAAAATCGGTTTCACTAAAGAAGACAGACAAATTGACAAGCGACATAATGTGATTGATATAGACATGACAGCTTATTTTTACTTCAAATACACTAAAAAAAAAGTATATACTTCATTAACCAACATCTTACTATGTGTAATATCGCCAGGCAACAATTCAAAGAATCTTAAAATCATTTTCTCTTATGCCGATAGTTACATCATCGTATAGATACGGAGTATTTCAGAAATAGTTGTTTTTAGATAAACCAAATCTATCGATATTGTACTTTTATATAATGAATTATAGTTTTTAAATGTCGAAATGAAGAAAGTTCATAGAACTCTATTTATAAATCATCAATATTTTGACATTTTGTGCTACCTAATTAAACTTAAGAGCTGTCGTTTTATTCCGGACTCTTTGTGATTAACAATTTATGTAAGTATTTTACCATAATTAAATTCTAGACTGTTGGGTTTCTTCGAAATTTTCTCTATTAGAACACTCCGAGGACACTATGGCATTTTGGAGAAAGCCGACAGATGAATAAAAGCAATAAGCTTACCAAAGATATTATTTTGAAAAAAAAGGGCATTTAGGAACATTTTGATCTTGATGAGACTATAGTAATTTTAAAATATATTACTAGAGAAGGTCACCCTTTTTCCCTTTATTTTAGCATTCAGTCTTTATTAAAGAACGCCAGTCGCTGTCAACATTATCTAGATTGAGATAAATGCATAAGAGGATAGTCAGAAGCCTAAAATTTTTCAAGTTGCAGAATTTATTATTAAAAACTTAATTTTTGGACGAATTCTTTCATAATTTACGTCATCATCAACTTAACAAGAGGATTTTCTTATAGACAAAAAAAAACAGACGATATTTTTCAGTTTTCTTTCTCAGATGATGCATTTTTCACTCGTTCATTTCAGAACTGTAGACAGCAGTTAGCGGTAGGCGCTAGTAATTCTTTCTTTTTTGAAAAATATCGTGTCAATCTGCATAGCATGATAATACATCTTTCTTTTATATACACACTTGAACTAAATATTAATCAAAGAGTCTATTTCTATCATTGCAATGTCATTATTTGTATGATTTTCGTTAAATTTGACTTATCATCTCACATCTATCTTTAATTGTAGTAAATAAAACATAACTGGGTCATGCCCATGCATATTGACATGCGCCTACAAATAAACACCAACCGAGCACTTGGAATGAAGGTTCACAGAAAACATTTGATTGGTCGCACAGCTAGTTTACTTGTTGGTTGTTTCTGAGACATTTGATATTAAATGTTAAACGATACATGGATGTAAATATCATGTAATAGCTAGTGGAGCGAATATAAAGCTTAGTATGGAGCAAAATTGGATTTAATTAAACTTTGTCGAGTGTATATTTTCTTTTTAAGTTGAATAACGAGCTTTGCTTCATATGATAAGCGACAGAATACTAGAATAGATATAAACAATACTAATAGAACTTATTTTACATCGATTAATAACGTTCTATCATATCAATTTTCGTATGGTTTAGAATGTTTATGAATCTTGTTTATTTGTAACAATAAAGAATATTTTTTAAAAGCAAAAGTCTTGTCAAGTTTATGAAATTTATAAAATCTATTACAAATGTAAAACATCTAGTTGTATACTTTACACAGGTTTATCGTGTAGACTTGTTACTCGACATAGCTGATATTCAATTATTGATTAAATTTCTTATTTGAATCTACTCACGGTTGTACAAAAAATATCATGTAACTATTAAAAATTGATCATTTACTAATGCCTCCTAATGATTCATAACTGATCAACGATCTATTTTTCTTGGATGCTATATGATGCTCGAACATAATAATGAATTCATGTTGTCACATCGAAACATGATGACACAAGACAAAATAGACGAGAATAATACGTCCAAGAGAGCGTAAATAATAGTTTATTTAAAAATAAACCATAACGTGTAGATAGATTATCAGAAGATATATGATCGTCTGAGCTGCTGAATGGACATTTTTGATTGGTAGATATATAAATTTTTTAAAATGAAGGCTTCCATTTTCTGTTGACACGCATGTCTGACCTACTGCTACCTAATACCTATGTATTAGATCTGTGCAATAATTGAAATGAATTCTTCTCTTGTTTTGTGCTACTTTCACGTATTTCTTTTAACTAATTATTTGGTATATTATGATTTGAACTAAAAATTAATTTGATTTCGATAATTATTTTTTCTTTCTTTCATTCTACGCAGGTTTTGTTCGTTACATTTATTGTGTTTGTATTAATTGATGGCCATTTTTTAGTGACACTAGAATTAGAAATAATCGACGGCCAGTATCGTGCATGTCACCCGAAAAAATGGGCACGGCATTTTGTTGGAAAAATTTTTGTGTTTATTGACGCATTAAAATATTCAGCAATACCATTTTGTATTTTACTTATTTTAAGTATACTTATAATACAACGAGTTTTTCATGCCGAATATATAAGTGCTCAATTACAAAATCTTCGTCCATTAAATAATTACCGACAATACTCCTTGGCATCAAGTCCAAGTTGTACAACACAATCGTCAACATTAGCTGCTAGTACAACACATACAACTTTACTAACCAGTAATACAAGAGTTGGTCGTCGTGTGACATTTATGCTTTTATCTGTTAGTATTGCATTTTGTGTCTTTTCAGCGCCGATGTCACTCATGCAAATAGTACAGAGTATAGTGGAACCTGACAATCATGAACTATCATTAGCTATTGGTAAAGCTATAGCTGAATTATGTCAATATGTTAATCATTCGTGTAATTTTTTCTTATACGCACTAACGGGACGAATATTTCGTCGAGAATTGGTGCGACTGTTCTTTCCAACACGTTTTGGTGGTAGAAGAAGTATTCCTGTTGGTGCTGGTATGAATGGATATGGTCTTAGTGTACGCCCGAGTTTCATTCCACAGCCAGCTGCTTCGTCAAGTCGTCATGGATCATTTTATTCAGTTGAAAATAATCGTTTTAATAGATGTTCACAACAAGGATCGAGACGTTTAACAAACTTGTATCCAATGCAATATAGAAATGAAAGAAATCAACTATTGAATCAATCATCTCCACGAGGCTCACCATTTCTACCGAGCAATGATAGTCCAATATTGGCAAATAGATTTGATTATCTCAACGATGACAAATATTCGATGAATACATCAAGAAACAATGATAATAGTAATAATAACATTACATTGGTTCACTTTTGGAATATATTTGGAAAAAAACGACAACTGAAAACAACTCGAGAGGGCTCAATGATATTTTTCAATAGGACAAAACTAAAACGCCGTGTACCATCGACATTATGATATGATTTCTTGAAAAAGAATCAATCGGTTTCTATTTTGTACATCAAAATTTGTTTTCATTTTTTTCCGTGAATTTATTATAAAAAATATTTTTTATGTCTTGTACTTAAACGGTAACAGAAAACAGAAATAAAAATGAAGATATTATTCATGAATACTTTCGTTTTCTTTTACATGTTGTTTAATATGATTATCGTTTTTCGCAATATCTACCAGGCATTACTTTCAGTTGACCATCTGCTGACTTCTTTCTCACTGCTATGGACTAATGAAAGTATTTCTCAACTGTCTTATGTTAGTTCGTAGCATATTCGATTAAATATTTTATAAGAAAATTTGTCGTTTCCATGTGAATGACGTCTATTTATATCTCATCCCTAAGGTTCTCTGATCCCATAATAATCCGTGAAGATTGACAAGAGTGTCTTTTTTTGCTTCAACTAGACCATTCATTTAATGCAAACTTTATACAATGAATTATTTGAGAATATAAAGGAATTTTCCGCTATTAAATTTTATAATTTAAGAAAGTTTAGTCGATTGTTTCGGTGTCAATAGGAAAACTGTAGAGAACTCTTTCACACGATGCTAAAATTAAGAATTCTCCAAAAGTATCTCTTAAAACTAAGATTTAAAAAAGTTGAACAAAGCATTGAAATAGATTATCAAAAATTTCTTGCGATCTCTGTGAAAATTTCCCTTCAACTTCCCCTAATTTTTGGAGACACTGATTTACACATACATCATTTTAAAATGTACTTATTTGATTTTCGGCAAACTACAGATAGTATTTCTACATTGTAAAATTAGTTATATATATATATATATGTGTGTTAATTGGTGTAATTAACACCTTCTTATAGCACCCCGGTGAGAAACTGGGTTTCATATATAAAAAGAACAAATACACATTAAACCAGGGTTCAAAAATCTCAATCGATTGCTGTTTTGTTCAATTTTTTCTGAGAGTATCAATAAAAACAACAGGTACATGAAGCATGTCTAATGACTTTCTGAACAACTACAGAGAATATTAAACTTGTAGGTTTGAACTGAAAAACGAATTGAAGTGTTCAATTGTGAAATGCAATCTGATTCTGTTTATTTTGATGACTGTTAAGAACAGTTCGAATAATACGCACCAATTTTAACATATAAATTATACTTTTCTATTAATGAGACGAGAAGGAAAATGTAAGTTATCAGTTGCGCAACTGACGAAAAGCGCATGTGAATAGAATGAACGATGAAATCATATATCATTGTTCATCTACAGAATGGTCTCATGAATTTTGAGATATCCTATGAGTTCTACAATTAATTTCTAAAGAATCCTCACTTGAATAGATATTTTAATTGCCTGACGATATTTTCAACCATTCCTAAGATTCTTTTGACGAACAACATTGATGAAAGAGGCAAAATTCGAGTTCAAAATTTAACTCCAGAGAAATCAAAATAACGATCATGATGCCATTTGAATAGAAATATTGTTGATAAATAATCGAATTACGTGATCCAACGACTAATTTTATGTTAGTTGTAAATAAAAAAAATATACTATTTTCATTTTTTTAACAAGGTCATCTGCTAAAAGCAAGATATGAAACGTTAATAATTCGAAGAAACCGAATCTTTCTGAGAGATCTATTTAGCTCACAGATAAGCTGTACCTGCGGTAAGTTTTGCGTGATATGTGTCAATGAAAACATTTACTACTAGAACTCAGGCCTTTCACAAGTTTGTCAATATGTCAGCTGATAAGACATATTAAGTCTTCGCCAGAAGGCTGACGTAGCTATTTTGAGATAAAAGAAAAACATGATACATGAGTCCACCAAAGTATTTATCACCGATAGAAGATCTTGATTAACTTTCTGTCTGATTCATCAAAACGTGGCATTCGCAAAAACAAAGAAGAATATTCAGTTTCTCCAATCAAAAATATTATTCCACAAAGTGAAATTACAAGTTCTTATATCATTCTGTTCTAATCTATCTTCACGTGATCACTAGACTGATCAAACTATTTAAAATAAACTTGCACACAAATGATAGTTTTTAATGCGGTGCGAAGCACCGCATTCATGTAGTGCGCCGCGAGTTTTTTTACTTTTTTACTTGACGCGTACACATCTTTTTTGTCATTTTGTGGCGCAATGATCTCGAGAACGGAAAATCATAAAAAAGTCGTTAAAACGTGAAACGAAAGTATTGAGATCGAACTTCTAACATCTTTTTTCGGATCATCAATCTGAAATTCCGTTCACTCACAAATGTAGATACAAAATGACAAAAAAAACAAAGGAATTTCTCATTTTCAAAGTTCGAAATAATTAAAATGACGTCATCAACAAATGCTAACCACTAGTGTATTCGCTCACAGCTGATACTAGATATTGAATCATTGAGATAATTAAATGTTCAATCGAAATCGTTCNTGATGCATTTGTTAATGGTTACTTAAGTAGTGTTTGAAATTTCGATCAGCTGCTGAGTAGAAACTTTTCGTTTTAAATTTTTGTACATAAAGAGCAAAGTCATTTCCACTAAGAAATGAAAGTAGAGAAGCCAAGACCGATTTTTCGTTTTTTTTCCTCGGAACTATACGCGCACATCATATCAGGTCATGTTCTGTCATGATGATCTCAAAAACAGAAAATCACACATAACTCGTTCTAACACATTGTAAACGTATCGAGATCTAACTGTTAATATATTTTATCCCATCTTTCATTGGACATTCAGTATGCTCACAGATATCGTTCCAAAAGAACACTACTTTGAAATGACTTTTCGTTTTCAGGATTCCAGATGATTAGAATGATGTAATGAAAAAAAAAATGACTTCACGTAACGCGTATTTGCTTCGCACCGCATCTCGTAGTCGAGTGAAACTCGGGTGCCATCTAGTTGACTGCGTCATCATCATCATCAAATAAATATTCTTTTTGAACAGTTAATTTTGTCAGCGTCTTCTCCAGATTCACGATTGGTTAGTAATTAGATAATTAAAGATATAGTCCTTTTCGTTTCATCAGATCTCGTCGGACTCATATCAAAGTTTCTATTTAAATAAGAATGTTATTTTTACAAGCTAAAATATGAAAAAAACTCGATATAGAACGATCTTATCTTGTTTTGATAGCGCACTAGTCATTTAGCAACTGGACAAAATTCATGAATAAGAAAGAATTACAAAGGTTCTTTTAGTCGTCTGAATAAAAACCAAATCTCTAAACTAGTGTATGAAAGGATGCACAATCATATGTAGGATCGTTTGCTGTTGACGATACTGATGGCCCAACGTTATAATATGCGCGTTCTAGAACAGAAACAAAAATTTTATTATTAATATTTAATTACGAAAATATATTAAATACTTATTGATCGACTTCTTGGCAGCAATGATAACTGATCGTTGTACTGCGTTCTTAATGGAACAGATTGTGAAACTTTTGGATCTATGAACATAGAAATATATTAAAAGAAAACTGCTGAAATATTTTACTAAATATTTACATTCTATTCGTTGTGGCATATCTCCTTTTGCAATACCATCTTGCCATTGTAAAAAACATGCATTTGCATCCGCACACGATTCAAAACGAAAACTTATCAAACCTTGTATAGGTGCACGTGATCCTAATTCAAATTCAACGTCACTATTCACAAAGCGTATGCTACGAATAGTTGAACGCGGAAATATATGTAGTCTGTCATGACGTTGTTCAACAGCTAATTTATCTGTGTCAATTATTAAATCAAGTAAACCATTCGGTAATGAAAGAATTTCTTGAGTGGCTAAATCAGCACACTGAACTCGGTATCGTTTGGCTGAAAGAGAAACAGAAAAAGAAAGAATAATAATAACATTGCAGTATATAGATTTCACAATAGATGGAATTACGAGCTTCTTATAAGTAAAGAAATGAAGTTTAAGAAACACGTTTCGTGACTGGAATTTTGCCTCTAATGTTTATACTATTATAGAGAAAAAAACAATTATAGTAATTGAAACCGACAAATACTTTCATTGCATGACTAGTTACTTTTTAAACTTAAGCTGTACTCGTATATTTAAAAGAAAAAGGTTTTCCTACAAAACTAAAACACTGATTAATCCATTGACAATTATTTTAGTAGATTATTGATTCAAATAAAAACCAAATCTCGCATCTTCTACTTTCATTGTATCAATATTTAAAACTGAATCGAAATATATTTCTCTTCTATTTTATTGTTGTCGTTATTGCTTACCAATCGTCGATTCATAATGCGTATTTACAATTTGATTTTCATTGCAATGATCTTTCTTCATCGTATCTAATTCAGAATTATAAACTCCGTCCAGCAGAGTTTTCCATTGATTAAATTCGTATATATGATCAAAACCGAATCGATGTTTTTTCCCATTAACTTTAAGTATCATTATACTTTTAGGTTCATCTTTGCTTTTATCACCATGTATAGAAGTTAGTGAGCGAAGTTGAGTCAGATCAATTACTTTACTGCTGGACTCTTCAAGATTATTGTTTGAATGTAATTCAAGTTTACTGTGTTGCTTCCGATCAGGATCAATATATGAAGCAAATATGCAATCGTATTCAGTCCATTTATTCTAGAATTGTTTTGAAGATAGAAAGTGTTGAAAGATCTATTGAAAAACAAATACAGAAGTTATTATTTACCCAATTAAATTTGCCATGTTTGGAATATTTCAATCGAAAACGTTGTCGAATATTATTGTGAATAGGTATCTGTCGACTCGCGAAATTACCGTTATTCATATTGGAAGATGTATAAAGTAGAAGAATGACAATCAAACTCACAAGTTATACCACCAGAGAAAGAGAAAAAAGTTTGTATAAAAGCAAACAAAAGGTAAATATTATGCCATGTTGTGCTCTATATTCAGACAATTTTCTTCTCTTTTTCTATTCTTCCCTATACAAGCAAAGCTAGATTGCTACAATAAATAGTTGCTAGATAAATACGACTTTCTTGAAATTCAACGCTTAAATTACTCGTTTTCTTTTATTATTATTGTTATTATTGATATACAACAAAAAACTAAGTTCGGCTATTGTAAATGCATTATCTCAAGTTCTTTCAATTTCTCTTTATTGCGTATTCTCAGCTTGTTTGATCTCCAAATAATATGCACACCTACTTGAATAGCTGATATAACCCTTTCATTCGATTATTTTAACTCAATCAAATAAATATGTTCAGATGAATAAATCGATAAGTGAATGTTGTCACTATCGTTAGGAACCATCGAAAGAAGAGAAAAACCTTGACAAAAACGCATAACAATATAATTTGTGTTTTATGGACATGAATCTTAATTTCTTATTGAATGAATTCACTGTAGTCGAATTATTTAATCTTGCGCGGATTTTTCTTTTTTTTGTTCGTATACGTACATTTGTAAAAAAAAATAAAAAATAAAATACCACAACATAAATATTTGTATTTACTTTTTTCATTCATGAATTTCAATTGTATTCATAAATATATATCGTTTGAACTCAAACTTCATTCGATATTATTAACTTAGTTGAAAAAAAACTACATACACGAATTTCTATTTAATATGTTTTTATTACGATTAATATTAAATAAGCAATGTTTAATGTACAAAATAATAATTAATCTTACATTTGAATATTTAGAAGTACGAATAAGCCTTAAATAATAATCTGATTGGTCCATGAAAATATAAAATTTATTGCCGATTGAATCCGACGTTTGCAAAAATTATTCAAAATCAATTAGTGAGAGGAGATTTTGTTTTCTTGGAAATTATATTTATTCAAATCTTGGCATAATTTAATAAAAAAATTCAACTACGAAATCACCATTCATAAATAATATTGAATTTCTTTCTCCACAACAAGTAGGCGATGCCGAAATTTGGTTGATCTACAATTGAATAATTCTAATTCTAGTTGAATATTAGATTTAATAGAGAAGTAAAACAATCATCAAAGAAATATTGAATCTACATCAAAAACTCAAGTAATAATGAATACTATCGATCATGAAGAAACAGCGATCCTAGTGAGAAGAATTTTGATTATTTGACAATGAGATGTGATAGAACGTTTTATGAGTATGCTATCCATCAAATAAATATAGTTAATAGACTTTTTTTGCCGTTATGACAAGATTATATAATTTTATTGAAAAGTTCTATAAATTTAAATTAAAAAGAAACAAGAAGTCTATCGCATTACATTCTTCTACTAGAATTAATTAAAATTCCATAACCATTATTCTGTCTATCTAATATAGTATGAATGAACGAATGAATGATTCTGTTGTTTTTACTGATCACATCTGTGAAAACATTAGCTTATCTTTCTCATTGACAAATTCGATTAATAGTCATAAGTGAATAATCAGTACCATCGATAGACATCGTACAATGAGCAACAGCTTCTACGTACGATAACCATCAGTTATCGTTCAACAACAGAAATTATCACATATACCAATAGATTTCTTCCATCGGCATTAATCACCATCGTGAAAAAAAAGGTTCCTAATGAACATTTAATAATTAGTGCAAATACAAAAGTTATTCTATATTGTGTCATATGAGTTGAACGGTCATTATCTCCGCCTCTTTTCATAACTGATTCCAGATCCTATTATTAATGGCAAACAGGCAGTAAACAGAATTTTTAATGAAAAAAACTCGATACATTTCACATATTCATCTCAACCCGATAGCTTAACACCAGTATGAATTCGATTAAAAATTGTCTAATGCAAACAATCAATCTAATTTTTTATTCTTTCGGTTTTTTTTTATTCTTTCTTAAGATTGATTCTTCATTAAAAAAGAATTCCAATTCTATTGATATTAATGATTTATCGTCATCATCAAATCATATACGTTCCTATCAAATTGGTAGTCTATTTACTTCAGCAAGCACATTTATTATGCATCAAAATGAAGTTATAGCTCAGACAACTGCTACTGACCACTTTCTTTCAGACACTATTTTCATTATTTTAATTGCAATTCTCACAATAATTATTCTTCTCTTTTGTTTGGGCCTCTTTTGTCTGTGTCGTCAGACAAGTAAACGTAATATTTCACCATCGTTTGATGCCGCTAGTTATGTAGGATTAAATGAACATTCATTAGAAATACCTATCGGTAATTATCAACAACAAACATCTAAATATGAAAATGATAGTCCTTATATAAACGATGTTCTATCATCAGCGAACCAAAAGAAATCATCGATCAATCATCCAATAATGATAAACGATAGAATTTCTTTACAGCAAACAATTGATTTACATAATACAAGGAAACAGAAAACGAAAACCAATAATAAAAAATTGAAAAAGAAACGAATCGGTTGTTGTTGTTGTAGTTCGAGCGATTCAAAGAAAAACTCCGTCAAAAAAAACTTAATGAACGAAATCGAATAGAAAGAAATGAAATATGATAAAATGAAAGAAAAACAAGCACGCACACACACACACAATAGATGCTAAAAGTTTGTTTTTCATCCGTTAATTATTTTTGATTTAACTTTCATTTTCATTTCTCGCAGTTTTGTTTTTTGTGTTTTATCACATATCAACCGTATTGATTGAGCACTCTGACATGTGTGACCGCTAAACTTCCGGTCGACCCTCGTTTATATGTATTAAGCGAAACAATCATGAATGAAGAAAAACGACTCATACTTGAAGGCAGACTTCCTTTTTCTCTTCTCTCTTGTCATCAAACAACAAAATGACCTTCTCTACTATCAAGTGATGGGCATATATATATATATATGTATGTATATGCAACAGCAGCAAGTACCACTTATTATTGTAAAGTTATCACTTTGTTTGCATGAAGAAAAAAAAAGTAATTTTTTTTGTTGCCATTGCTTGTCTGTTAATTTAAACAAATAAATAATCAAACATGGTTTGGTCATCGTATGGTACATTTACTTATTTTCTCCCTCGCTTTCTCCCTCTCTCGTTCTGCCTTTTCCCTTGAATTGATTGACAATGTGGGATAGAGCTGCGGATAGCGGCCATCTGTTTGCTTCTTCTTAGTTAGTTATTCGATTCTTTCTCTTTTCTCTTTGGTGCAAAATGTCAATTGAGCGGTCACAAATATACAAGCTAATGCCAGTTGGATCCGGTCACAATCGATCATCGCTCAACACGCAACATATACTAAAATTGATGGTCACATACCAGATCAGGTGTCTTTCTCTTATTTCTAGTCGAGAGTACTCTGTAGGTCTTGAGGGAAATGATAGTGATGGAGACATTATCCTTTATTCTATCGAACTCAAACACTTCATTTACTTGTACATATGTACACACATGTTGCCTTTATCATTGTCATGCAAGCGTCCAGCCTTGACCCTAAACAATCTTCACGGCATGTACAATGATTTATGATGATTGTCCACCGGTCATCACCAGCAATCACTCGATGCTAATCGACTTCTTTTTGTGTTTCATTTCGTCTATTATCACATCACCTGCCTATCTCTATAGGCATATGTCGGTAAAATTCCTGCTGTGACATTGAATTCGATGATCACTAGCTATAGCTATTGAAAAGTTCACTTCACACAAAGCGAGTAATGGTGCCGGGCCTGTAGATGTATAACGAAATACATAGGTATATACATAATCGATGAACATCAAAAACTATATGAAAAAAATGAAAAGAGAAGAAGAGAATAGATGATCGTATTCACTCATATTTGCGTTTGTCCGCTCGTGCGCAAGCGCGTTGCGTAATCATATCATCGTCGAACACAACGCGTATCCTTGATAATGCAGGCACTCGCGTAGGCTTCGTAAAACGAAGTTACAAAGGCGGTCGGATGTGCACGTCGTATAGGATTATAAGCAAATGCTTCCTAACCATCGCCATACTAAATTCATTATTATTGCATCATAAAATCCACATATGTTACTTTAGCGGTAAACGTGCATGTGTCTCATCCTTTGCTTCTTTCATTTTTTTTGTTTCTTTCTGAGACTTCCCATCATTTTACTATCATATCATGAAATTGGCCCTCGACCGGACTAGCAACGTCTCTTCGTCGTCTCGTGCCTATTTCGATGATGATGATGAAGATGCAGATGAGCGATGAAAGAGATGAAGAAGAAAAAAAGAAGTGCTCAGTTGAGTGCTTATTTAGTTGTACAATTGAGAAGCCTATGTTCATAATGGAATTCGTTAAGCAGTAGACTAGTGAATGAATGAAATTCAACATGCACAAATTTTCTTTTCGTCATTCTAGACTTTTAAATGAATTCAAATGACGAAGACAGAAAAAAATACAAGGTTTCACAAACATGCACATGCAAAAAAAATTGACACTATTGTATTGTTAATATTTTTTCATTAGTTTCATGACGAGAAATCAAATTATGTTCAAAGAAAAGTATGTTATTAATGACAATTACTTTGGTTTGGTAGTTGCCGGACTCAATCCTAGCAAAAGAATCACTAAAAAGTCGATATATATATATATATATAAATTCACATTTGAAATAAATAATATAATCAAAATTTTCACACTAGTTTAATCATTGAACAGGTGATAAATATGACACATGCAACGTATATCCCTAAGAGAAATGTGTGACTAACAAGAAAATTATAATCTCACATGGTGTCGTTCGTTCTTGTATTAAATAGATAGAGAATCGATAAGATTTTCTTATTGCTAAATAGTTTTAACCATTTATTCTATAAATTTATGTATACTAGTCAATCAATAAGTGCTACTAATATGCGACTGTATATGATATACAAAAAACATTAGTTGTTCTTGAATGCTTTTGTTGTATAGGTAAACAAAGTAATAGCAGACGCAGAATTTCTCATATTCAATAGCTGTCTGAACAATCGATATATATATATATATATATATATATGTGTATGCATATACATACACTAAAAGCGCGAAGAAATATGAAACTATGGCGTGCGACGCGACCAACATACCGATAAAGATGTCTCGTCCGGCCCTGTTCAAATGGATCAAGGTGACCCATCCGTGTAGAATGAAGGTAGCAATTTGCTCGACACGCGTCTTATTAGATAGTGCATGCATCTTTNTTTTTTTTGCACATAGACTCACACACACGCAAGCGAGTAGTAACAAGAGAGAGAAGAGAAATCGTCACGTCGTCCATCATCATCACTATAATCATCATAGAGGTCTATCCCGTGGCTGTTCTCAACAACTGTTGAACATTATATGTCTGAGAAAAAAAAAGAAAATGCTCTTATAAGACATAAAGTAAAAGTCTTTTATGTTAAACGAAACCAGTATTGATACCCGCTTCTTTTATTTTTTTTTATTTTTGATTGAACTAGATATTTGACGATATGATTTGTACTCCTAATTAGCTCATTGACACATACCGCCAGCATTTTTTCCTCTTTCGCGTTAGTTGTTTCACATATTCCGAATGAAGAGAGCGCAAGAGATGAAGAAGAAAAAAAAGAAAACAAAAAGAAAGAATAGAAGTTGAACAAAACGGGCGACGTTAGCAAGACGGTCGTCGATGTATTTTTCTCTTCTCTTCTCCTTGTGTGTCTCTCTCTCTCTCTCTTTCTCTCCTGCTCTCTCTTTCTTACAAACGAACAATTGTCCAGTTCATCGCCAGTCTAGTATACACATCTTTTTTTCTTTCTCATTGGAATAGATGAGTGTGTGTATATACATGTGTGTCATGAGAATTTGATAATGGAACCGCATATTTCATTTTAGATTTTATATTTGCCTTAAAAATTTTCAAAATCATTTTTATCTTCCTTATGTATGTCTTCATTACACATCTCAATTCTTTTTACTTTATTGACAATTATAATTGCCGATAATAATAAGACATTCTATTTTACAAAGTCCAATTATGAATTATGGTGTCAAGAAAATATTCTATCAAATTCATTATTTCTTTATCCGGATCGAATACCAATAGGTATTCTACGTACATCGAATATTAAATCCGTTACATATCATCTTCTTGATGACACCAATAATGGTTTATTTCAAATAAAAACAAAACGTCTAGCTGATTTTTATTTTCTTATTATTAATATAACACGTCCATTTGATATTAATAGAGAATATCAAGATGTTTATACACTTCATATAGAAGCACATATTATTACGACACAAAAAAATCAAACCGAACAAACAGAAGTAAGAGTTTTATTTTTTTATCAAAGTTATAAAATTTATAATCTCCATGTTCTGAATAGATTCGTCTTTATGTTGCTGACTCAAATGATAATGATGGAGTATTTGATATGGATGTCTACGAACAAAATTATACTCAATCCATTGATACTGAACAATCACTTATACAGTTTCATGCTAGTGATGCTGATGAAATTCAACATGCTCAAATTTTCTATGAATTAGGATCATCATTAAATGAAACCTTTTCACTTCATCCGTATACAGGCGAATTATATCTGCTTACAAAAGAAAACTTTAAATCTATCTATGAATTCGATATCTTTGCTTACGATCGTCATCGTAAGCGTCTCGTGGACAATAATATGAAAACTAAAGCACATGTAAAACTGAATTTTCATCAATTAACTAATACAATAAATAAATATGAAACATTTGAAACCATATTTAATCAAACATTTGACTATCACAAACTTGTCTCATCGTATGAAATTAATATTATCGAAAGAAAATCCGTAAATCTATTAAATATTCATCAACCAATATTAGCAATTGAAATAAAACCAAATGAAAAATCATTCGAACTATTTTTGCTAAACAATTCATCATCGAATACAAAGAATTTATTTGTTTCTAAAAATAATATTTATCTAAATAAATATCTAATTGAAGAATATAACCTTCAATTATTTATTTGTTTCAATAATCGTACTCAATGTCAACATACAAAATATCGTTATATGCCGTTTGTAGATTTTAATTTTTATCAATTTCGTTTTAAGTCAATAGAAAAAATTTATATCGATGAAAATCTACCTGTCGATTCATTTATAAAACATATTCAAATTGATTACAGTCAATATTCGCAACAACAACAATCGTTATTAGTTAATTATAAATTATTAAATGATGATACAAATTATCAATTTTATATTAATCCAAAAACCGGAATTTTACGTCTTGCCGAACGTTTAGAATATCGCATTTATGCATTAGATATTCAAGCTAATATTAATTTATTTAATCGACGTTATTCAACTGAAACAACAATCGAAATTCATGTTCGAGAAATCAATAAATATCGACCTGCATTTCGTAATAATACGCCAACGGATTTATTTCAATTACCATATCAATTTGAAGCCTATGATTATGATCAAAATAAAGAAACCAACGGACGTATTACATATCGTTTATGGAATTGTTTCGATGTTTGTCCATTTCAAATCGATCCAAATAATGGTACATTGAGTTTAATAAACAAGGATAATTTCGATAGAAATATTATTTATGATTTACAAATTATTGCATTCGATTGGGGTCAACCGATTAGTTTTCAAAATAGTATCGATATTCGAATCGATCTCATATCGAAAATAAATAAAAGATCTTTACAACGAACACGAGCATATTCAAGACGCTGGAGAAAAAATTCAACGGCTATGTATTTTACAACGACAACCACAACCACAATGTTTACAGAAAAAAGGTTAGATTTTATTCTATTCAAAATATATGAGATCACTGAATGATTTTATTTAGTAGACTTAAGAACTAAAAGCTGTTAAGTAAACTCCCTATAGGAAATATAATGTAGATATTTGTTTGATTAAATCGTCCGGTATCGTCTGGACTGTCTGTCAAGACAAAAGACATTAGGATTAGCTAAGGGAGATCTACAATCAGTCTAATAAATAATACAAAGCCCTTCGGGGTTCTTAAAAAAGAATCATCTCAACGATATACTTGAACCTCGAGGAACCCTTCGACACAAATACAGGTCAAAATATCAATCTTATAGTGAATTCCATGAAGAGCTATTTATCAAAGATACTTCACAATATTCTAGTTTTTATATCGTATATATTGGAATAAATCTTTCGATCCTATCTGCTTGAATGCATTCTAATTATACAAATAGTTTATCTGATAAAAAAACAAAAATTTGAAGCGAACAATTCACTTCCGATCATTATTTTCCTATTCGTATGAGAGAAAACTTCCGGCTTATATTTTCTCTAAATGCAAGGCTGTAATTTTTCGTTCTAGTACATATGATACAACAGTACCTCCGAATATCGATACTGTTTATTTAAATATTGGTTTTCAGCAAAATCTAACAACCTATTACATATCCGAAGATACCGAAATAAATACAATAATTGATCGGTTAAAAATCGACCATGATGCATTTCCGTTAGAAATCGACGATGAAAATGATAATATATTTTTCTATACAATGAATGATACGAGTGTACCATTTGTAATTGATCAAAATGAAAAATTCTTGAAATTAATTGATAAAATCGATCGTGAAAATCAATATAAATATGTATTCGAAATCGAACTCAAATTAAAATCTATTTATTCCATGAAATTACAAGAACAATATAATTGTCAAAAGAAAGATTCTCGCATTAATTTTCAATATTCAAATAAGTTTTATCAAAAAATGTTAGTCACAATTTACGTTAACGATATCAATGATAATATACCACAATGTGCTCATTTTCATACGAATATTGATTTAAATGAAAATGAAATTAAAAAGAATCTCTATCGAATTCAAGCATTCGATCCGGATCTAGGTGAAAATGGTACCATCGCCTATTCATTACTTGATTACACGAATTATTTCTCCATCGATCCATTGACAGGTCAAATTGATTGTATAAAATCAATTGATTATGAAGAATATTCATCTATTGAATTACATATAATCGTATTGGACCAAGGCTTACAAATTCAATTTCAATCAATATGTACAACACTGCATATTACGATCAATGATATCAATGATAATACACCACAATTTTCATCGGACGATTACTTTTTTAATCTTTTTTCTGATATGCCACGTTACTCAATATTCGGTCAAATTAGTGCAATAGATATTGATAAAAACAATGAATTGATCTATTCAATTAATCCAAATCCGTATGTAACCATAAATACACATACAGGTCATCTCCGTTTAAAATATAGTTTACACCGTTTAATCGATCAAATATTAAATGTTACTGTACAAGTATCCGATGGTTTGCATCAAAATCAGACAATAATTTTCATTTCAGTTAAATCATTTCCTGATGCACAACAACCAATACTTCTATCGGAGCCTGCATACGGCTTAACAATAAATGAATCATTATCAGTAGATTCGATTATAATCAATGCTTATCGCCGATTTCAAATTCTTTCATCAACTATTGATTTTATTGAAATAATTCATGATGAAATTAAATCACCATTCTCAATTGATCAACAAGGTATGTGATGACTTTTTATTTTATTTTTCAATTAAAAAAGGATTCGAAGTAATCTAATACGCATTCAGATTCAGCTCAAAATTCTGATAGACTAATACGTGTCGCATTTTTTTGTTTCGTTATATTTTGATCGTTGCATTAATTTTACACATATACGTTTATATTCACTTCTGTCACAGATTATATGTTAACTTATTGTTCTAAGCTTACATTACATTAAGTTTTATATATTTGTCGTCTCAGAATAATGAAACGACAATTGTAATGTCTGCATGCATGTATGCATTCATGCGCGTGACCGTCGGTGAACATCATTATACAGTCAATTCCAATTTCCTTTCTTTAATCCCTTGTGGTTATGCGTATGGCAAGTAGAGTCGGCTACGTTAGTTTGATGCATGTCTGCATAGAGATTGCTTCTGTTGTTGTTTTACATGTCATCAATCGATCTGCTTTTGTGAAAAGAACAGATGCTCATGTTTCTCACTCATTTATTTTTTCTGTTGAGTTGTTCTTCAACGGACACTAATTACCCTTCGAACTCATTTTCTAATCGATAGAAGATAAGCGCTAGTCATTATATATATATATATATATATGTGTGTGTATGGCTTACACGAACACATGTTCCTCAAAACAAACTAGAAAGACAAAACCGAGGCATTTATCGAGACCATCTGTTCAATCAACGATACTTATGAAAGAAGAAAAAAAATTAGTTCGAAAAACTTAAAATCAATTGATTGAATTTTCAAGAAAATATTTATTCTATTTGATTGAATCGATGAATGTCAAACGATTCAAATTACATGATCAATAAAAGATAATCTAGTCGGTAGACGAGTTTGATTAATATATGATCAGATGACGGACTGACTGGTAGAATGAATAAATTTTGTCAAGCAAATAAGGTCATCTAAATGATTGAGGAGGTCAGATGATTTTACAAGTGACCTTTTAAGCAATGCAGATAAACAACTATTTGATTTACTATTTTTCCGGTTTAGTAGACGGAAAAAAAAACAAAGAAAAAAATTTGAATATGCGTGTTAAAACTTTTTTTTGCAATGTCATTTAAGTAAATCAAGAGTGACACTCATTACTACTGTCAATTTAAATCAATGTCAAATTGTTAACTTATAATTTGAACAAACTCTTTTAAACTGATGTTTTTCATCAACCGACGACAATCTAAGAAGAGTAAAGATAAGAATCTATTGGGACTGGTCAATATTAGAATAATACGATCAGCGAAGTTATGATACATATTGATCATTACTTATGCTTTCGGTCAGTCTGAAATGATCAGTTTTTCGAGATAACAATGCTCACGTATTATTACTTAGAAGAATAAAAACAAAAACAGCCATAATACTGAATACAAGAAGATTACATCAATAGGAAATAAAGATAGATCATTATTTAGTATAGTAGATAGTTCACATAAAAGCAAAAGAATGCCCATGTTGTACTGCCGCTGGTATATCAGCAGTAGATTGTCGATCAGAGACACAACTATCGATATCCTGCGGTTAGATGATCACCAATCGTTTAAGTAACGAACTATCATCAGCATAGAGTACACCATATCAATGGTTCTCAATCGATTAGAATCATATAGAGATGTTTAAAATCACATGAAAAAAAAACTTGATAAAAATTTGAAGTATTTTTGATAAAAAGAAAAACTTTTAACTAGTGGCGTAACCAGAAAAAAATGTTAGGGGGGGGGGG